>CM021102.1:658823446-658845723 GCA_007115665.2 Sequoiadendron giganteum
AAATAAAATTTGTATATTAGATTAGTGCAATTAAAATTATAAACGTATGGGAAAAATATTGTTTATTTTAAAATGGCATATTAAAGTTTAATTGAAGGAGTTAAATATTTGATTTAAAGAATGCATAATTTAAAATTTAATTATCGAATTTAAATTCATGTGTAAAAGGTCCAATTATTAATTTGATTTAATTGAAAAAATATATTTATTGTTAAAAATTGATGATAAGAGATATTTTATTTCGAATTAAACAATTTGATATTTTGTAAAGAATAGAAGATATGTCAATGATTAAATATATTTAAATATATTAATTTATATTTAGTATATATATATTCAAGGTATATATCCATTTGAGAGAATAAATAATATTTTATCTTATTTTATTTTGTTGTTGCAAATTAGGTATTATTAGTGTTCTAAAAGAAATGATTAGTATGTGTAGAAAATATATAGAGAAATATATATTTTTTTAATAGGATTAATTACTTGATTTAAAAGGAAATATTTATTTTGTTAATATGATTGAATAAAATATATTGAGATGTATAAATATATCCATGAGTATTTTCAATCAATATTTACCTTGTTTTATTTAAGTGCTTGTAATTTAGCTTTGCACGAAGAATTTAAAAGATAAGTTTTGAATGTATGGTCAAAATTGATAAAGAAAAATATATTTAAATATATTGAAGAATTATAAAAATATTTATATTTAAATGTTTGTTTTAATTAATGAGATTTAATTAGAAACAATATGAATGCGTGGTCAAATAGATAAGCCAAAAGATATTTTTATACATTGATGAAATTGCATGTTTTTAAATGGATAGTTGAAGAGACATAGACTCCGGATAGAAAATTGAAAAGATTGTTTGCAATAGTGTTAGGTTGCATTAGAAGTAAATTTAGGAACTAACTATATTGAAAAAGGCAAATAGTTATTATGTTTTATTTAGTTCCATAGAGTAATCTAGTCATTGTGAATGGAATATTAAAGAATATATGTAATTAAATTTATTAATATATATATTTGGTGTCTATATAATATGGAACATATATATATCTTAAGTGCAAAATTCAGTATCGTATTTTATTTTAATGAGATACATGCAATATATTATTGAATAGATATTTAAAAAAATGGATTGATTAGTGTATATGGAAAATGGATAGAGAAACAATATACTATTATATTAAAGTGATTGAATGTTTTAAATAGAAAATTGAATGAGATGTAAGATTTGGTTAGGAAATGGAAAGAGTTTACTTGCATGGATTTGTGTTGACTTAAAAGTAAATTAAGAAGTTGTTTTATTGATGAGGCAATCAATTATGCTATTTATTAATTTCTATTTAGATTAATTGAATCATTGTGATTGAATTATGAAAGAGATATGGATTTAGTATATCAAAAAGTAGTATCTTCCTCATGATTATCTTAAAGAATCTGATTCTCTATGTTCAGTAAAGGGAAGTAAGTTTATTTATTTTAGATTTCCAATTATGAAAAGGGAAATAGGAGTTATGATTATTTTAGATGATCTAGTTATCCTATTTTTGACTTGTCAACACTATCTATTGAATGAGTATGGATTTAGGAAATCCAAATATTAGATTTGATTGATGACTTGAATGTTTTTGTTGCTATGTCATCAAGTTGCATTGTTGGTTTTGGGATTTAGTGTTAGTCCTAAATTATAAGTCTTCTAGAAGAACTTAGAGGATAAGGGTTGTTGAATCTTTATGCCATCTAGTTGTTTTCCCTTGGGTAGTGCATAGCGTCTTTTCAGTTTTACCCGATTTTCATGAACGGGGATGTTTGCACCTCCTTGGTTTAGGAGCGGATTATGGGATCCGTGTCTCCTTGTATAGAGTGACCTTGTGATGTGGTTTCATTTTGTTGCCTCCTGTGAAAGGAGTGGACTATGTGTTGTTGCCTCCAAGATGTTTGGAGTGAGTTCTTTTATTTGTTTCCTCCTGTGAAAGGAGTGGACTATGTGTTGTTGCCTCCAAGATGTTTGGAGTGAGTTTATTTTATTTGTTTCCTCCTGTGAAAGGAGTGGACTATGTGATTGTTGCCTCCAAGATGTTTGGAGTGAGTTTCTATTATTTGTATCCTCCTTGTGTTGGAGTGGATTATGATGCCTAGTTGATATGCACTTGTGTTTTCCTTTGGTGGATTGTTTGGGTGTGTGTTGTCGAATAGAAGAGTGGCTTTTGTTAGGTGCTAGATCCCAAAGAGGTAAACTGGATAACCTTAAGGAGTGATTTAAACAAGTGATAATTAAAATAATGTACTTAGAAGATTAGGACTAACTTCTCACTAATCAAGATAATTCTACCTCACTCATAGACACAAGGGCTTGTTTAGACTTGGGATGAGTGAGAAGGCCTGGAATGGCAAGATCAACTATCTTATCCTTGTGAGAGGTAGTTGATTCCGTATGAGTGAGTATGAGTGTCGGGATTCGGTTGAGGCCACCAGGATTACTTGTGCCGGAGCCTATGAAGAATGCCCAGAGGAGATCTCATGACAAACCTTGCGATGACACTCTATCTAGGACAACTGTTGTTAATTATTTTATGTGTATGGTTCTTTGAACATACTTGATTAATATTATGTTTGGAAGCAATGTGACCTATGTCAATGATGTTGGAGTTCTACTTGAGTTGTACTTGATTCGTACTTGTATGGTGAATGAGTTATACTTGTTAGTTCATTTGTTTGGTTATATCAGTATAAGTCTTCCTTTGGTTAGAGGTAGTAGAATCTTTGTCCATGTTACTTTGTTACTATCTCCTAGCATGAGGGGTGGACCTTCGGGTACCACATTCGTAGGGTGGAGCATGCACCAAAACCGTTGGGTTCCCATCTATCTTCAGTGCTTGGTGGCGAGACATCCAGATGGATAGCTTGCGGTTCTTGTTGTAATTTCTTGCATTGTAATATTTTAACTTGTATAAGTTATTTTATCCCTTTTATGTATATGATGTGGAATTTTGTAATTGTAACCTTATGTACTATTGCCTCATTCTAGGAATGAGTGATGTAAATATTGGATTAAGATAATGTTTATGAGATTGTATCTTGGTTGATTATCTTATTATGTTATGTGGTATTCTTATGATGTATGATGTTTATTTCATAAAGTTCATAAGGCTCTGGTTATATGTAATATGTATGTGTGGGTTTAAGTAATCCTAACCTTGTAGCCTTAGAGGTTGTTGTTAATTCTAAGTGAATGTGTATATTAACTACACTTTATAAAAAAAATTGGTTCGCTTAAGTTGTTAATTACAACTTCCTTTAAGATTACTTGGCGGGGCATTACATTCCCTATCCCTTTTTTTACCTACCTCGCCCTTCATCACTCTGTATCTCACCTATGTTCCCCTACCTACCTAGGGTTGAGGTATTAAGGGTCAAGGGTTGAAAATTGAGGGTTGAGGGTTTAATTTATAGGGTAGAGGGTAGAAGGTAAAGGGTTTAGGGTTTAAGGGTTAAGGGTTTAGGGTTAAGAGTTAAGGGTGTTAGAACTGAAATTTTCCACCAAAATTCTTAGGATTTTCCTATTATTTTCCATGAAAATCCATCAAAACCTTAAGATATTTTATTTATTCATGCCTAACGTTTTCACTATCTTTCTCATAAAAGTCATTAACTGCCTTCTACATTTTGCCCTCATTTTTTTTCTTATATTTCATTACCTTCTCATAAAAAAATTAGCTTTACCGCCATTCAAAAGGGCCAAAAAAATAACTTGTAACCCTTACCACCCCTTTCATTTTCACTCTATAAGTCTTTACCGCTTTATCGCGGCCTCCCACCGAGGGACTTGCGGTATAGCAGTAGCAGTTTGAAATAGGCATGAAGTGTTTACCGCGCTACCGTGCGCGGTCAATTCTTTGACCGCGGTAGCACGGTAAACCATTAGCAAACAATGAAGGTAGTGGTGAGTGGTTAAAGAAGGCAGTCAAGGTCCCACCACGGTACTGCTGGTGGTCAAACCACAGACTATGGTAGCATGGTGGATGGTAAGTCTTCAATGATGCGACAGTTAGGACATCTTAGCACAATACCGCAAAGGGTTATCTTAAAGACCGTGGTAACCGCAACAAACAGGAGGAAATGGCTAATGGTCACACCACAGTACCATAACTGTGAAAATGAAGATTGTGGTGCCTACGGTAAACTATTGGGAGAAGCGGCTAACGGTTACTATGGTACCTTCGATAGCAAATGCAAAGACCATGCTAGCGCGGTAAGCAATGATGGAGACTAGGATGGTTAGCATGGGGCCGAGTACCACCATACCGTAGGTAGAAAAGTCAAAGCCCGCGGTAGAGCGGTAAACACAAGGGAAGCCTCGGGAAAAGAAATGTTAAGGGCAGTATAAGTAATAAAGTGAAAAATTAAAAGTTGAACTATAGTCTAAATATTTGATTTTTCAATAAAGGAAATATAATCAAATATTTTTGCCATAAAATACAAATGGTCATAACCAAAAAATGAAGGGGCATGACTCTTCGATTATAATGTATAAATGATTTGAAAATCCATTGTAAAAAAAAATTAAAAAAATAATGATAGGATAGACTGCTGTAAGTACTATATTTTTAGAATGATGACATTCAAGGAGGCTATGTTGCATGTATGAATTTCAAGGAAGATAATGAAAAATAGTTAATTTGGTGATTTCATCCTGGCATCAATTGTTTGTTGAATTCTTGTGATTATCTAATTGTCTCCAATCTGATGTTTCTTGACTATTTAAATTGAAGTATCAAGTATATATTCGATTTATCAGTACACATTTGTTGTTTCTATGTGATTTGGTTCATTGGATTCTTTAAAGAAGAATTATAACTCCCTTCAATCAATTATAGTAATCTCAGAATGTCACTTGGATCAGTAAGAAGAATCAGATGGTTAGATTTGACATTTTGCCTCAAATAGGGTTTATCAAGTACATTCTTGCATGTTTAGACTAGTTCTAAACTCATAATTATATGTCAAACAATTAGAGAACCTACTAGATAGAAACCATTCATTAAAGGCTTTCATTTGACTCCATTTTACCGAACAAGGGATAAGGTTTTAGGGTTTACGGTTAAGGGTAGAGGGGAGAGAGATTGAGGGAGTGAGTGAGTGAGTGAGAGACCTAAGAGAGAGAGAGGGGGTAGTCCAGGGAGAGTCTTGAGAGAGAGAGGGGATAAGGGAGAGTCTATATATCTCCCCTCCCTCTCTCTCTCAAGTCTCTCCCTCCTACCCTCTCCCCCTCTCTCAATTCTCTCTCTCTCAGTCACTCCCTCTATCTCTATCCCCTCTACCCTTAACCCTAAAACCTTAACCCTTAAACATTGAACCCTCTACCCTCTACCCTTAACCATCCCACCCTCTTTCTTTCTCCCAAGTCTCTCTCTCCTACTGCTTCTCCATCTCTTAGGTCTCTCTCACTCACTCACTCACTCCATCTATCTTTCTCCCCTCTACCCTTAACCCTCAATCCTTTATCCTTAACCCTCAAAACCTAAACCATTGAACCCTTTTACCCTCTACCCTTAACCCTAAACCCTAAACCCTTAAACCCTAAACTCTCTACCCTATACCCTTAACCCTCCCTCCCTCTATCTCTCTCCAACACCCTCCATTCCTCTCTCTCTCTCAACCCTCTCCCTCCTACCCCCTCTCCCCCTATCCCTCTCTTAGGTCTCTTTCTCAGTCACTCCCTCTATCTCTCTCCTCTACCCTTAAGCCTAAACCCTAAACCCTTAAACCTTAAACCCTTTTACCCTCTACCCTCTACCCTTAACCATGCCTCCCTCTATCTCTCTCCCACTCCCTCCCTCTCTCTCTCAAGTATATCCCTCCTAACCCCTCTCCCTCTTTTAGGTAGAGGGTAGAGGGGGGAGACAAAGGAAGTAACTAAGAGAGAGATACTTAAGAGAGGGAGAGGGTTGAGAGAGAGAGAGATGGAGGGAGTGGGAGAGAGATAGAGGGAGGGAGGGTAGAAGGTTTAAGGGTTTAGGGTTTAAGGGTTTATGGTTTAGGGTTAAGGGTAGAGGGGGGAGAGAGATGGAGTGAGTGAGAGAGAGACGTGAGAGAGGGAGATGAGGTAGGAGGGAGAGTCTTGAGAGAGAGAGGGAGGGAGGGAGTGGGAGAGAGATAGAGGGTAGAGCGTAGATGTTTTAAGGGTATAGGGCTAAGGGTATATGGAAGAGACATAGGAGTGAGTGAATGAGAGAGAGAGACTTGAAAGAGTGAGAGGGTGTAGGAGGGAGATGGTTGAGAGAGAGAGAGGGTAGAGGGTTTAAGGGTTTAGGGTTTAGGGTTTAGGGTTAAGGGTAGAGAGGGGAGAGATAGAGGAAGTGACTAAGAAAGAGAGACTTGAGAGAGGGAGATGGGGTAGGACGGAGAGACTTGAGAGAGAGAGGGTTGAGGAATTAAGGGTTTAGGGATTAAGGGTTTAGGGTTGAGGGTTGAGGGTTGAGGGTTTAGGGTTAAGGGTATATGGGGAAGAGATAGAGGGATTTAGTGAGAGAGAGAGAGAGAGATAAAGGGTATAAGGTTAAGGGTAGAGGGTAGATGATTAAGGGTAGATGATAGAGAGATAGGAATGAATGAGTGAGTGAGTGAGTGAGTGAGTGAGAGACCTGAGAGAGGGAGAGGGGGTAGGAGGGAGAGAATTGAGAGAGAGATAGGGAGGGAGGGAGGGAGGGAGGGAGAGAGAGATAAAGGGTAGAGGGTTTAAGGGTTTAGATTTTAAGGGTTAAGGGTAGAGGGGAGAGAGATAGATGGAGTGAGTGAGAGAGAGAGAGACCTAAGAGAGGGAGAGGGTATATGAGGGAGATTCTTGAGAGAGAGAGGGATCGATCAGGAGAGAGATATAGGGTAGAGGGCTAAGGGTAGAACAGAGAGATATAGGAGTGAGTGAGTGAGTGAGTGAGAGAGAGAGAATTGAGATAGGGAGAGTGGGTAGGAGGGAGAGACGTGAGATAGAGAGAGAGAAAGAGAGAGAGGGAGTGGGAGAGAGATAGAGGGTAGAGGGTTTATGGTAGAGGGTAGAGGGTTTTAAGGGTTAAGGGTAGACGGGAGAGAGGGTAGGAGAGAGAGAGAGAGATGAGGGAATGATATATATGTAGGTAGAGAGAGTTGAGATAGAGATAGAGTAGAGAGGGAAGGAGAGAGGGGAAGGGAGGGAGAAGTTAGAGAGAGAAGAAGGAAGGTGGATAGATTAAGAGAGGGAAGGATGGAGAGAGGGAGAGAGAGAATGAGGTATAGAGGGATAGGTATGTAGAGAGAAGTAGAGAGGTAAGGAGAGTTGGAGGGAGAGGTAGGGATGGAGAGAGAGAGGTAGGTAGAGAGAGTAAAGGGAGATATAGAGAAGTGGAGAGGGAAGGAGAGATGGATGGAGAGGTAGGGATTGAGGGAGAGATAAGGATTTAGAGAGAGGTAGGTAAGGAGAGGGAGGGGAGATAAAGGGAAGTAGAGAATGGAGGAGAGAGGGAAGAAGAGGTAGGGAGGGAGAGATAGGTGAGATAGAGAGAGAGGAGGAGGGAGGGATATTTAAGGAGAGAGGGGTGAGATAGAGAGAAATAAAGTAAAGAGGGAAGAGGGAGAGAGAGAAGTAGAGGCGTAATGAGAAAGGTAGATAGATTGAGAGAGGGAAAGAGAGAGGGAGAGAAAATGAGGTATATAGGGGTAGGCTAGACAGAGAGATGTAGAGTGAATTTTGGTGGAAGGGAGAGAGGAGGGAGGGATAGGTAAAGATGGATAGTTGAGATAGATAGAAGGAGAGAGATATAGGTAGAGAGAGGGCAAAGAGATATAGAAAGAGGGGGAGGGAGAGAGGAGAGATAGAAAGAGGGGAGGGAGGGAGAGATAGAGAGAGTAGAGAGGGAGGAGAGAGATAGAGAGAGGTGAGAGAGAGAATTAGAGAGGGAAAGAAGGTGGAGATATTGAGAGAGAGGAGGAAAGGAGGGAGAGAGAAATAGGTATAGAGGGACAACTAGGTAGAGAGAAGTAGATATGAAAGGAGAGATATAGGGAGAGGTAGGGATGGAGAGAGAGGTGAGACAAAAATAGAGAGAGGTCTAGGTAGATAGAGGGAGGAGGAGATAAAGAGAAAAATAGAGGGAAGGAGAGATGGAGGAATAGGTAGGGAGAGAGGGGTGAGATAGAGAGAAAGAGAGTAGAGAGGGAAGGGGAAAGAGATAAGTTAGATAGGTGATAGAGATGTGTGATGGAGCTTAAAATTAGAGAGATAAGGAGGAATGTGGAGAGATTGAGATGGAAGGAGGGGGGAGAGAGAGAGATGTATAGAGGGATAGGTTAGATAGAGAGAAGTAGAGAGAAAAGGTGGGTGAAAGGAAGAGAGAGGGAGAGAGAGGGGGAGAAAGAGAGGTGAGATAAAGAGAAGTAGAAAGGGAAGGAGAGAGAGAGGGAGATAGAGAAAATTAGAGAGGGAGGGAGGGAAGGAGAGAGAAGTGAGATAGAGAGAACTAGAGAGGGAAGGAGAGAGAGAATGACAAGATAGAAAGTAGAGAGGGGAGGAGAGAGCGAGGGAAGCAAAGAGAGAGAAAGAGAGGAGAGGGAGGGAGGGATAGGTAGGTATGGAGAGTAGAGAGAGATATATAGAGATTAAAGGAGAGGGATGAGAGATAGAAAGATGTAGAGAGGGAAGAAGGGAGGGAGATAAATATTGGAGGGAAGGAGAGAGAGATGGACATGTAGAGATAGTTCTTGAGCTCAAGGAAGATATTGTTAGATAAAGGGATGGAGATAGTGAGAGAGAGAGAGGTCTAGAGAATAAGAGATGAAAATGAGTGAGATAGATGAAATTCAACCTCCTGAGTACTAAAATTTGACCTCCTCATTACTGAAATCTGACATGCTGATTACTGAAATTTGACTAAGTCTGAAATTTTTAGGATCTTCCAAAAACTAGAATTTGCATTATAACTCTTAGAGATCTGAAACCACTCTCAAACATCCTACCTATATATACATGAAATATAACTTAAATGTTTATTTCACGTATATAGTTTCCCTGACAAAGAAAGCGAAAATCTAGTTCTTTGCAAACAAGGCCATTTGGCATTCACCAAATGACTCATCACATTTGGCACATGCCCAATGACTCATCAGATTTGGTGCACGCCAAATGTGATGAGTCATTTGGCATGCACCAAAAGGCCTGCTTTAGATGTGTTAATTAATAGGATTTGCTAAATTTTCTCATATTTTCGACTGTGCTCCCCATCTCATTTGCACGTCTTTCAATGTAAGTTTATAAAAAAAATCATGATACCGTTAACCTCTATCTTAGCTATCTAAATATATAATTCTTTTTTCATTTTGATTTAGTTAAGGTTTTGATCCATGGCTTCTATTGTAAATGCCTTCATTTTTAGTCAAAAACCAACATGTGCTAGGTTTAGGATAGATTTTTACACGTTCATCAGAACGTGAAACAAATTATTTTTTTTTAAACTAGACTCCATTCTACACACGATGAAAAAACAAAATCAATTTTTTATTAGTTTCCAAAAAAATTTGGGGGGAGCACGCTCAAATTTAAGCTTTTCAGGACGTGTCCACTTTGAAAATTCATAAAATATTATATATTCATTAAAAAAATTATCCGAAAGAAGGAGGATAAACTAGATGGTGTTAGCTAATTTCTCACCATTGGGATTTTTTAAATTCTAAAAAAAAACTAATAGTATCTTAGAAACTAGACTCGGAGCACTTCAACTTTTGTTCTTGCCGCATCTTGAAATTTTGAGCGAAACTATCTTCATTTTCTTGTGCAAATTAGATTTTCCTGATTTCAGAAAAAAAGTGGCATCTTAAGAGCCAAAATTGTGTCACAGATTGGTGCACTGACCCTGCAATAAAATATTTCACACACCCATTGGATGAAAGATAATGGAGTTATGATATAAAATGCAAAAAATGTGTATTTAGGATTTCTTTGAATCTCCTAAAACTCTAAAACATGTATAGGAGACAAATTATAAAACAAGATGAAAGTTATGTCTTGTATTGAATTTCTCAAAAAAAATTTGCATTGTCATTACAAGTTCACAAAAGACTCAAAAAAATTGAGTTAGCCATATAGACTGGTAACAAATAAAATACAACTCAATTCAAATGATATTTTTCTATACAAATGAAAAAACCTAACCCCTTACAATGAATATTGAGTTCCCTTACATATATCTACAACCAATTCATGGAGAACATAGTGAACAAGATGTGTAGGTAAAAACCATGACATTGACATCATATTCCATGTCCTCTAGCCTTAGAAATATCATATTGGGGTTGACGAGTATTTCAATAGTCATAAAAATATATTATTGAGATCTATAATTAAAATAATCACCAATGATGATAAAGACATGTGTCCAGAGATTGGGAAATCCATAATTTAATCTATTGAAAAATACATGGAGTGGCATGAAAATTAGATCCTTTCTATATTTTTTTATAATAATAAATGTGGCATGGTCATTGCATCTCTCCCTTAAAGTTTTGCACTTTGAGCATAAAAAGTGGTATTGGGTTTACTCTAGTAAGTGTAGGGATAAATTTACTAATAAAAAGTTTTTTGTTTTCCATTGAAGACTCCTTGAAATGCATTCCACAAATACACATGATTATCCTTAGGTAGTGAAAAAATTGTTGCTATCATCTATTTTTACTTTTCCCAACATGTTACAACCTTTTTTGGAAACTACTTAGATTTTTGGGTTGTTACAAAAAGTTAGCAAGAAGTTGAAAAAAACTAGATGAGAATTTTAAAGTTTTGGGGGTTAAAGAGAATGAATACTCTATACTACTATTTGGGTTTTCAAGGACCAAGGTTAATTTGAATGTCATGTCAAAAGAGGGAAGTTTGAATGAATAGGACCAAGAAGATAATAGAGTGTTAGGTTCTTAGAGATGACTCATAATGGTACACATTTTGGGACCACAACCCAACCATTAAATCATCTTGAGGATAAATCTCCAAGGATTTATATTATAAGCTTTATTGAAGTCTGGTCTAACTAGTAGTGTATTTTGACTTGATTGTTGAGCCCATTATCTAGTTTCCCAAGCTAAAATCAAGTTATCAAGGATAAATCCTCTATAAGGAACCTTATTTTTTGGGCCTAACAATCCCTTTCACCACTAGTTTGATCATTGTAGCTCTGAATTTAGTAGTGATTTTATAAGACGTGTCTTCATTCTTCCCTTTTAGAAGAAGATTAATTAGACATTTTTTACTATTAGACCCTAAGAAACCTTGCTTTAGAACCTCCAAATATAAAATATAACACTATTCCTTAAAATATTGATACTTTTATTGGTAGAACTCTACTAAGATCTCATCAATCCTATGAATTTTTATGGGCCATTGAAAATGCATTAAGTCCTAAATCTTCAATAGATAGATCACAGTCTAGAAAACTAGCTATATTTGGTTCCACATTTTTGAGTATGTCGTCTTTACTTATATATTTTAATGTTGATTGTGTGTCCTACCAAGGAAAATCATCTCTAAAAATATTTTCATTAAAAATTTGAAACATATATTTAATCTTTTAAATTTGTATAAACATGACCATTTTCATCTTGAATTGCTTCAAATACTCTTTTGTGTTTATGGTTTTAAAAATTTGATGAAGTATTTGGAACATTCATTAACCTCCTTGATATAATGTAATCTATCTTTGATTTCATCTCCTTGATCCCTACATATTTGAAGTTTATTAAAGTTAGGATTATATATATAGTAGTTATAGAAGTTTGAATATTGATATTATTTGGATTTGAATTAAGAAATTTTCTAGCATATTATAGTTTCTTTTGAAGGGATTTTCTTTATTTTTCCTACTAAGATAATATTTTATTAGAAATATAATGATTCAACACATTGTGTAATAGCATAGTGCACCCATTATTTATAAGAGTCCTCTTCTTTTGGCTTGTGAATAGATTTCCAAATTCCTACCAATGTAACAACATAAGAAGGATTTTTTAGGTATGATGTATTAAGCTTATAAGGAAATTGAGAATCCACTCTAATTTTCAACCCCTTAGATAGAACAAATAATGGTAAAATGATTTGAGTGTTGGAGAATGCCAAGATCAAAGAGATCATGAAACAACTTCCACAAGTGAATAAAATATGTAGAATAGTATGTCTATGAAATCTGAAATGAAGAGTATATAATACAATGACCAAGCCTTGCATATATATAAGTAAGGATGAGGAGGTATGAAGGTAGGATTGAACGACTGACTACCCTCCAAAGGTGGGACACTTGTGAGATCACTTGACAAGTGAGTGAGAAAGTGTCAATAGGTGTCTCAAGCATTGAGGATACATTTAAATCAATGCTATGAAGTGAGACAAAAGTAAAATAAACCTAAGTAAACTTAATCTAGATGTGAAAGGTCAATCCTAGAAAGGTGATATTCTATTTAGATGGATAAAGACACTATTTACACTAACATCAAGAGGGTAGTAGAATAATGTACTTTTACATAATAACTAGAAGAATCATAAATTAACTATAGGTTAGGAGACATATAGTACATACCAAACATGCTACTTTTTCTATCATCCTCAATTCTATGATTAGATCAAGTGTATCAATGGTATTCATGACTAAAACATTCATTATAAATTAATCTATTGCCTCCATAATATTATGACAATTTAGAGATCCATCAAATTCTTCAATCTCAACTTAACATGACTAGGCCAACTAGGATCTTTGCAATGTTCCACCATGTTAAAATCACCTCCTATAACCCAATCGAAATTGGGATTTTGTTAGACATCCAATCTCATAACTCACATTTATATTTTGTATTGTTAGGAGCACAAGTAGAAAGAAATCCAATAGCTTTTCCATTGATAAATGATATGTCCCATACATAACTATGCAACTTAGGCTCCTCTCCTTCATCAATGTAAAAAATTACAAAACCATGAAGAAATAGTAATAAAAACTCCCTTTCTACCTTCTCTATATGACATATGAAGAAATGGCACATTTATCCATATATCAGATAGAAATGTAATAAGATGGAGACAATTTTAGTTGACTTCTTGTAGAAAAATAATATTGAGTTCCCACTTAATGATAACCTCCTTAACCATATATTTTTGATGATGGAGAGATATCGCTCTTACATTCGAAGAAAAAAAATTGTACTTCATGATTCAAAGATAAACTAGGAAGATCTTCCTCTTATGGAAGAGTATCAAAATAATTAGCAAGGGTAATAGATTGAACAAATAGTATTTGATCAATTAGAGTGTGACTTGATATTTGTCTCGCAAATGGAGGAGGAGACATAGAATCTTGATCATGAGATCTCAAATTAGGGTGAGATGATAAGGGAGGATAAATTTGATAAAACATATGTTCAAGTTCAAAAGCTCAATAGACCCCAAAGTTTATTTCATATTCCTTATCATTTTTTAACCATCCACTATCATAGCATCTTTGTAGGATGGAGTATAAATTATAGAAGGCTTACTATTATTTTTGTGGACATCCAAGAAAGATTTAATATACTTTTTTAAATTTATAGAACCCTTAATAATAGAATAATATTGAGGGGTTTGCATTTCATATGGACTAGGTGGGGATAAAATTAGAGGTTGAACAAATCGATTTCTTTTGATGAGACAATCTTTTATAAAGTGGCCTTGTTGGAAAAACAACAAACATTAGGATTATTTAAATATACTAATGGCTATTACCAATAGTGGCATGGTGTGATGGTTGAGTTGTTGTGTTGTTATTCTTGCCATCAAGGTTCAAACCCCATTGGAGTGTAATTTTTGAGAATTTATATTGGGGATGAGGTCCCTCGTTTGTGACCTCAATGATTGATAGCTCTGGGTCAAAAGCATTTACCCCTCTTAAAATAATATATTTACTACTGGCTATTAAAAATCAAACCTAGGGCTAATTAACTTGATATTCTCAAGCAATTGATTGTTTAAGTCCATCTCCACACAAACTCTAGGATGTATCCTTAAACTGGAAATTTTTTCTATGTTATTCTCGTGTCAAATAACTCTTTCAAGATATAAAAATTTTACCTCAAAAAAGGCTTGAAGGAAAGCTTTAGAAGGGGTAGCTCTACCCACATTGGGTATCTAGATCTTGAAGGGCATTCAAGGTGAAAATCCAAGGTCCAAGCCTGTAGGTAGTAGATCTGACTATAAATAACTTGCATGCCTTATTGAAGCACAACTTGAGCATGTCCAACTACTTTAACTTTACAAAATATAGAGCCTTTCCTTGCCCTCGCAAGGCTTCAATTTCTTAGCTCTTGTTTTCCTAGTTTTATATAGCCCATTTGTAGAAATTTGGTATACATGAGATTCCTCTTTAAAAAAAATGGCAAACCTATGTTGACACTCAACAATGCTATCAACAATGTCATGAAGAAGCATAAAATCTAAATTACACTTGCTTCCTCAATGTTTGGCTCCTCCATTTCATTATCATCTCCTTCAACATTCCCCTTTTTGTTGTATATTTTTCATTAAATGTTTCCTCTCCACATGAGTCTCCATTTTCTTGGCTCATTGTGTTATTCTTCATGCCTTTATTTGATTCATTTCTTTTGGGTGCATTCCCTATCACCATATATCCTATCTCCCTTGACTAGATATCATCCAATGCTTCATTTCTTTGATCCCATCCTACTTACCACACATTTTCTTTCAACCTCATATTTTTTCAAGCACTTCTCGTCAAACGTGTTAGCTATGATTCTTTGATCTAGTGCAATGAAGTCATTTACCTGATAAGATTTTTCTCTCCAACAATTAATGCCCAATCTTTATTCTTAACCATCTATTCATTGAAACAATTAATGAAATGCTCTATCACTTTAATGTAAAAAATTGATAATTTATACTTCCCATACCAATAACCAAAAAAGAATAAAAACGACCCCATAAAAGTTGTGAAGTAACGAGCATATTAAATGACAATATTTGTAGCTTAACATTGTTGAGCATACATTTTCAATCCATTTCTTGTATGGAAGATGAATTGTGACAGTTTCACTTTTTACCTACCCGCTCCTTTGTATTGTTTTATTTTTTTAATAAACAAGAGTTGGCATTTGGCAGTATTCAGAAATAATAATAGTAAAAACAAAATATACGCTTCACATGGCCGGCTATAGATTTCGATAATTGAGCCTTAATATCGCGACAAAAAACTCTAAATTTATGTTTAATTATTTGACCATCGACACATCCATTCGTTGATTCGTTAACAACAAAATAATGCTGTTAAACTGAGAGATTGATCACTAAATTCAGAACAAATCTGATTTATTTAATTCGGACAGTTCTATCAAATAGGCCAACGTGCGCTATTTTTTCGCCTAACCTTTCGGCTGCCATTTGAGCTATTTAGGTAATAATATGAACAATTTTTAAAAAATGATTGAATAAAAAATAAAAATAAAAATATATTGAATACCTAATGAATACGTTTTTTTAATTGTTCACAGTGGTTTTTACACGCTTCACATTATTCAAGGTTTAGCGAGGCATGACTGGATTTAGCGTATCCCTTGATCTGTGACGCTAAATTAGCGGAATCAAGGATTAAAAATTATTACATAATGAACAAATTTTTGAATTCTGACAGCTTTGATTTTTTTACATGCTTCACATTGTTCAAGATTTTGGATTTAGCGAATCTCTTATATGTGACGCTAAATTATTAGCGGAATCAACGATGGGCGTGTATGACTCGGTCTCTCCATTTGCCCATTTAAACAATGTCATAGATGACGTGGCCGATGCAATGATTGGGTGACGGATTATATTGCAAGCAAAACGAAGGTGATACCGAGTAAACAATAAACAAAAACAAAAAGAGTTGGCATTTGGTAGTATTAATAATGTTTGTTTTATTGGTAGATGTTACTGTTCTGTTTAATTAAAAAATATATATTTTAATCCAATTAAAAAAACGATTGATGTGTCTGACTCGGGATCCATGGTGGAGGGTCTCGCGAATGTGGCGACTTAAAAAATGTGATAGATGACGTGGCAGATATAGTAAGTGGGTGACAGATGACATGGCAACAATTAAACAGAAATTTAAGGTGTTTTTGAGTGATAATAAGGTTCAATTCTCGAAATATAACTGCCCCATGTGAAGCATATGTTATATTTAATTTTTTATTATTATTGATTTTTAATGCTCCCAAATGTCAAAAAAAAATTTATAAAAAAAAATATTAAAGAAAAATAAAAATAAAACAATACAAAGAAGCAGTCAGATAAAAAGTCATACTGCCATAATTCATCCGATTGAACATGTGTGCTCATAATGTATTTATCCATTAATTTGTACATTTTTGATGCGTAGAAATGTTGTCATGATTTTTAAATGGTATGGGAAGTAATTTGGATCTTTATATTAAAGTAATATGACATTTTTTTAATTGTTTCAATGATTTAGTAATTGGCAATTCACATTGTATACAAGTGATCTTTTTTACTTTTTGTATTGTTATATAAATATTATCTGATGGTGATATAAAGGTGCAACATTATTCATATTATTGTAAGGGGCAATTTATGACATCCACTTTGAGTTATCAAAACTCATAATTAGCAAAGTTCAAATTCTTAATATTGCTTCTTTCTACTTATTTTTATTTCTTTTATTATCTCTTATTTTATCTTTATTTTTACTACTTTTAACAAATCTATTTTGGATGTACATTAGAGACATCAATCCATTTCATTTGATTATCATCTAAGTCAAACCATTAAAACATTACAAAGACAAAATAAATTCTATTACAACACTTATTTTTATTATAGAATTATTTACTTAAGAGTCATTTTATTTATCAAAGAGTATTATTATTTTTAAATATATGAGCTCTTTAATAATTTTGTATGGCTTAATAAAATAACTCTAAATATAATAAAATAATATAATTGTTCAATAAATAAAATAACTTTTAAGTAAATAAAAACAGGTTTAAAAATCTCATGTTCATTGGAAGATGTGGGATAATTTGATAGTAGAAGCAAGGGCTAATGTGGGTTGGAAACCATCATATGAAGGTTGGATAAAATTGAATTTTGACGATGCATCTAGGGAGAATCTAGGTATTTCATGAACTCATTGTATATTTAGAAATCATAAAGTGATAGGTGTTGCATCTAAAAAATATTGGTTGGCACTAATAATGAATTATAATTTCAAGTAGTTTTTTTGGGTTAAAAATTTTTGTTTCAAATTGGGAGTAAAAAACTAATAATTGAAGAGGGCTCTTTATTAACAATTAATGCCTTGTGTAGAGGTTGTTGTCCAAACTAGAAATGAAAAAATACTCTCTAGTGATGCCACAAGTTGTTGTTAAAGTTTGGGTACTTCCAAATTGAACACGTGTATAGGTAGACAAATGTTGTGGTTGAGAAACTTTCCAATTTGACAGTTGATGAGGATGTTGTGCTACAAGTTGGGTGATCCCACAATAGTGGTTTACAATTTTTGGGCAAACTAGACACTGCAATTATTATTTTTAACTAAATCTTCACTTTTGGGCTCTTATAGCGGCTAAACCGTGAGGAATTTGAAAATGATGCAAACTAGAGTCTCATCACATTTTGTCCCTAGATTCTAAGAATATTTTTTTCAAAATTTTTGGAATCAGATTGCACTTTTTTTTTCATCTCCCACGAAAACTAATTTTTTTCAGAAAACAACATTTTTAAAAAGTGACGCTCACCGTATACAACATAACTTTTTTTGTATGAAAGATAAAATTCTATTTTTTTTGAATTTAGGTTTGTAACTATGATATCTAGCACTTACATTTGGTCTCATAGTTTTTTAGTGAATAATTTTTCCTTAATCAAGTTTCAAAGTGAAACCAATTGCAACTCAGACATATGCGAATTGTATACAACATAACTTTTTCTGTATGAATCAAAATTCAAATTTTATTTTTTTAATGGATCAAGGACATCAATACCCAACCTCAACATATTTTAAATTTTTTTTTTTGATAATCTACTATTTTTCCACATGTGCAGACCAGAGATTTTGATTTTTAGTGAAAAATCTATGTTTAATAAAACTAAAAAATAAAATACATAATAAAAGAAAATCATAGGGTAGGTGCATGGAAATGGGTAGCCATTTCATGGACAACTTACTTTTTCATCCCGAAATAGCAAAAATGCGAACGTGTTATAGTAAAATGCGCTCGCGTTATGGCTTGGTAATGACCGAGCCTAGGCTCGGTCATTACCGAGCATAACGTGGGTGTTTTAAAATGCAAGCGTGTTATAACGTGCTCTCGTTGTGGTTTAAAATTTCAAAAATTGCATGAATTTGGAGTTCAAAAAAGTGCATTTTTTGAAAAAAAAAAAAAAGACATTTTCAAAATGCGAGCACGTTATAATGTGAGCGCGTTATAACGCACTCACGTTTTGGTCTACATTGAAAATATTTTCTTGTCTTTTTCTTGTCTTTTTCTTCTTGTTATCTTTTAGGGAAACTATATACATTAAGTTGAAATTTATATATGGACATTTACTTTCTTATACTTTAAGTTATATTTCATGTATATACTTTCAGGATGTTTGAGAGTGGTTTCAGATCTCTAGGAGTTATAATGCAAATTCTAGTTTTTGGAAGATCTTTAAAATTTCAGACTTAGTCAAATTTCAGTAATCAGCATGTCAAATTTCAGTAATCAGGAGGTCAGATTTTAGTATTCAACAAGTTCTATCATTTATCTCTCTCACTCTCTCCTTCTCTCTACTCTTTATCTCTCCACTCCCTCTCTCTCTCCCTTCCTCCCTCTCTCCCCTCTCTCTCTTCTAGTTTTTGGAAGATCTCGCAAATTTCAAACTTAGTCAAATTTCAATAATCAAGAGGTCAAATTTTAATAATAAAAAAATTGTATTATTTCTCTCTCTATCTCGCTCATTTTTATCCCTTACACTCTAGACCTCTCTCACACTATCTCTATCCCTTTTTCTGACTCTCTCTCCCTTGATCAAAAGAAATCTCTCTCTCTCTATCTCTCTCTCCTTTTCCCTCTAATTCACTCTACCTCACTTATCTCTCCCTCTCTCCCACCTTCCCTCTCTACTTGTCTCTATCTCCCTCCCCCCCTCTCTCTCTCTCTCTACCTACCTACCTTTCCCTCCATCACCCTACCCCTCTATGTTTCTCTCTAGCAAACCTCTCTCTCACCTCCCTCTCTCTCCCTCCATACTTCTCTCTCCCTCTCTTCTTCCCTATCTAATCTTTATCTCCCATCTCTCTTTACCTACCTCTACATCCATCAAACCTTATCACTCTCTCTACACCTCTCTCCCTCCCTCCCTCATTCCCTCTCTACTTCTCTCTATCTCACCTCTCTCTCTACCTCTCCTTCCATCTCTACTTATCTTTATCTCCTCTCTCCCTCTCTCTACCTACCTCTCCTTCAAACACTCTTTATTTCTCTCTATCTCACCTCTCTCTCCCTCACATCTCTCTCCCTCTCTCCCTCCCTCTCTACATATATATATCCCCTCTCCCTCTCTACCTAGCTCTCCATCCATCACAACCTACCACTCTCTCTCCATTACTCTCTATCTAACCTCCCACTCTCTCCATCCATACCTCTCCCTCTCCTTCCCTCTCTACTCTCTACCTCCCTAATCCTTCTCTACCTACTTCTCCATCCATCACTCCCTAACATTCTCTCTACACCTCTCTATATTGCTTCTCTCCCTCCCTCCCTCATTCCCTCTCTACTCTCTCTCTACCTCTCCCTCCCTCTCTAATTATCTTTATCTCCCTATCCCTCTCTCTCTCACTAGATGTCTCCATCCCTACCTTTTCCCCTATCTACTCTCTATCTCTCCTCTCCCTCCCTCTACCTCTCTCTCTCACTCTCTCTCACTCCTCCCTTACCCTCTTTCTCTCTCACTCTCTCCTCTTTATCTCACCATTCTCTCTTTCCCTCTTTATAACTCTCCACTTCTCTATATGTCACCATTCTCTCTCTACATATCTTTATCTCACCTATCCCTCTTTACCTCTCCCTTCCACCCCTCTCTCACCCACCCTCCCTACTTCCCTCTATCTCTATCTCTATCTACTTCTCTCTATCTCACCTATCCCTCTCTAGCTGCATATCACTCCATCACTCCCTACCACACTCTCTCTATTGCTCTCTATCTCACCTCTTTCTCACCTCCCTCTCTCCCCCTCCATACCTCTCCCTCTACTTCCCTCTCTACTCTGTATCTCCCTAATACCTCTCTACCTACCTCTCCATCCATCACTCCCCACCACTCTCTCTATACCTCTCTATATCGATTCTCTCCCTCCCTTATTCTCTCTCTACTTCTCTCTACCTCTATGTCTTTCTCTAATTATCTTTATCTCCCCTAGCCCCCTCTCTCTCACTAGATATCTCTCTCCCTACCTTTTCCCCTATCTACTCTCTATCTCTCCTCTCCCTTGCTCTACCTCTCTCTCTCACTCTCTCTCACTCCTCCCTTGTCACTCTCTCCTCTCTATCTCACCATTCTCTCTTTCCCTCTCTATAACTCTCTCCTTCTCTATATGTCACCATTCTCTCTCTACTTATCTTTATCTCACATATCCCTCTTTACCTCTCCCTTCCTCCCCTCTCTCGCCCACCCTCCCTCCTTCCCTCTATCTCTATCTCTCTCTACTTCTCTCTATCTCACCTATCCCTCTCTACCTGCATATCCCTCTATCACTCCCTACCAAACTCTCTTTATTTCTCTCTATCTCACCTCTCTCTCACCTCCCTCTCTCTCCCTCCATACCTCTCCCTCCATCTATACTTCCTTATCTACTCTTTATCTCTCATGTATCTCTACCTCTCCTTCCCTCTCTACTTATCTTTATCTCCTCTTTCCCTCCCAACCTCTCTCTCTCTCCCCAATCCCTCCCTCCCCCTATGAGGGTTGAGAGTGTAAGGTTTAGTGTTTAAGGTATATGGTTGAGGTTATAGGGTTAATTATATAGGGAATAAGGTTTAGGGTTTAGGATATTAGGTATAAAGTTGAGGGTATATGGTATAGGGATGATGGATGAGGGTTTAGGGTTTAAGGTATAGGGTTGAGGGTTGAGGGTTGAGGGTTGAGGGATAGTGTTTATCGTTGAGGGTATAAGGTTAAGTGTATAGGGTATATGGATTATGGTTTAGGATATTGGGTATATAGTTGAGGGTATTGGGTTGAGGATATTAGGTTTAGGGTTGATGGCTTAGGTTTTAGGATTTATGTACAAGTTTAAGAATTGAGGGTTGAGGTATAATGTTCAGGGTTTAGGGTATGAGGTTAAGTGTATAGGGTATAGGGATTAGGTTTTAGGTTGTAGGGTTAAGGGTATAAGGTATAGGGTTAAGACTTGATATTTTAGGGTTTTATGTTTAAGTATAGGGTTGAGGGATAATGTTTATGGTTTAGGGTATAAGGTTGAGGATGTAGGGTAAAGAGATGAGGGTTGAGGGTTGAGGGATAGTGTTCAAGGTTGAGGTTATAGGACTAAGTGTATAGGGTATAGGGATTAGGGTTTAGAATAATGGGTATAGGGTTGAGGGTATAGGGCTAAGTGTAAAGGGTACAGGGATTAGGGTTTAGAATAATGGGTATAGGGTTGAGGGTATTGGGTTTTAGATTAAGGTTTAGGGTTTAGAGTTTAGTGTACAAGGTTGAATGTAGGGTTTAGGGTGTAAGTATAGGGTTGGGGGATGATGTTCAAGGCTTAGGTTATAAGGTTGAGTGTATAGGGTATAAGGATGAGGGTTGAACTTGTAGGGTTGAGGTATAGTGTTCAAGGTTGGGGGTGTAGGGTTAATTGTATAGAGTATAGGGATTGGGGATTAAAATATTCGGTATAGGGTTGAGGGTATTGGGTTTAGGGCTAAGGGTTTAAGGTTTAGGGTAAAAGGTTTAATGTAGGATTTAGTGTTTAATTATAGGGTTCAGGGTTCAGGGATAATGTTTAGGGTTTAGGGTATAGGGTATAGGGATGAGGATTTAGAGTGTAGGGTTTATGGTTTAAGGTATAGGGTTGAAGGTATAAGGTTGAGTTTATAGGGTATAGGGATTAGGGTTTAGGATATTAGGTATAGAGTTGATGGCATTGGGTTGAAGGTTTAAGGTTAAGTTTATAGGGTATAGGGATTAGGGTTTAGGGGAGAGAGAGAGACCTGAGAGAGGGTG
>CM021102.1:658845823-658880156 GCA_007115665.2 Sequoiadendron giganteum
TCTCTCTCCCCCTCTCCCCTTCTCCCTCCCTCTCTATCTCCCACTCTCCCCCTCTCTCCCTCCCTCTGAATTATATCACACCAAGCCGACATATGAATTCATTAAATAAAGGAGGCTAAATCCTGCTGAAATTTGAATTTAAATCCCAAAAATGACTCAAGGACAACTAAGACACCCTAGGTGGCATCTTAGTCCTGAGTGATGAAACTTGGGGCATAGACACCAAAAAGAGGCCCAATTAATATGCCTCAAAATCGGGGTCCCAAGACCTTAGAGGGACAAAGACGACCTAAGTGGTGTTTTAGTCCCAACCAAAAATCAGAGACACACAGATCAAAATCATTAAGAATATCATTTATGCATTGGAGAATGTCAGGATTAGCTAGAAAAAGATGCCATTCATAGGGATTGTCGACACAAAATAGGAGCAATTAAGCCATAAATGGGGATAAATAAAGTAAGGCAGGCCCAAACAAGTGTGAAAATGCAAGGGTATGCATTTTACTACACTACAGGTATTATGCCATCCTTTCTTCTATATTAAGGAAGCTCCCTTTCATTTGAGAGATGAAGAATTTAGAGATTGATAGTGAATTATATCACTATGCACATGCAATATTATTGGCCCATGTGGAAGTATGGAGAAGTATTCCCCAAGTTCGGTCTATGTTATAATAGACCATTATTACAAATGTTTTAATAAAATGATGCTTTATGGGGATTTTACCTAAAAGAGTCTTCTCCATGTATATCTTGTGTAATGTGTAAAATCTATGCTTGCATGATTCTCATTTTTTTTATTTTATATCTTGATTATAATGATTAGTATTCTAAGATCCTAATTTATAACAGAGCCATCATGAGATGCCAAGGACATGAAGTATCATCAAAATGAGCTAAAGTATAAGAAGGAAATATGTGTAAAATTAAACATTCCTAGACTCATGTACATCACTATCATTAGTTATATGAAAAATAGAAGCAACATGGGGATAATGGACAATAGAAGTAAGTGTATGCTAGAGGAAAGGAGAAGAACTAACCAGCTCTATAAAGTAGGAACAATCACATACATGATGTAACACACAAGTCAAGGAAACCCTTACCGCTGCACCTATACCCTATACCTTCAATTCTCAACCATCTAACCTATACATTGGATCCTCAACCCTCATCTATCTTTGTCCCTCCATCCTCTTCTCTCCTTATCTCTATCTCACTTCTCCCTCCGTCTCTCGCTCCATACATCCCACCTTCTCTTCCCTAATCCCTCAAACCTATACCCTCAACCCTTAAAACCTTAAATACTCAACCCTAAACCCTAAACCCTAAACCCTCAACCCTTAAATCCTAAACCCTTCCACTTCCTCCCTATCTCACTCCCTCTATCTGTATCCATCTACCTCTCCATCTCTCTCAAGTATCTCCCTCCCACCACCTCTCCCTCGCTCTCTCAAGTCCCTCTCTCTCTCATGCCCTCTATCTCTCTCCCAATCTCTCTCCCTCTCTCTCTCAAGTCTCTCCCTCCCACCCACTCTCCCTCCCTCTTTGTCTCTCAAGTCTCTCCCTTCTATCCCCTCTCCCTCTTTCAAGCCTCTCTTTGTCTCTCTCACTCACTCCCTCTATCTCTCTCCCACATCCTCTCTCTCTCTCTCTCTCACTCCCTCTATCTTTCTCCCTCTCTCTCTCCCTCTCTCAAATATCTCCCTCCCACTCTCTCTCTCTCCCTCTATCTCATGTATCTACCCCCCACTCCCTCCATCTCTCTCAAATCCCTTTATCCTGAGTACTACCTCTCCCTCCCACCCCCTCTCTATCTCTCAAGTCTCTCTCTCTCACTCCTTGTATCTCTCCCATCCCTCTATCTCTCACTCCCTCTCTCTCCTACTATCTTAGGTATCTCCTTCCCACCCCCTCTCTCCCACTTTTTCTCCCTCTCCTTCTCTCTCAAGTGTCTCCCTCCCACCATCTCTCCCTCTCCCTCTCTCTTAGGTTTCTCCCTCCCACCCCCTCTCCCTCCCTTTGTCTCACTCTCTCTCTCCGTCTCTATGGATTAGGGTTTAAGGGTTGAAGGTTGAAGGTTGAGGGATTAAGAGGGTATAAAGGTTGAGGGATTAGGGTGAGAGGGAGGGAGTGGGAGAGAGATAGAGGGAGGCATGGTTAAGGGTAGAGGGTAGAGGGTAAAAGGGTTTAATGGTTTAGGTTTTGAGGGTTAAGGATAAAGGATTAAGGGTTAAGGGTAGAGGGGAGAAAGCTAGAGGGAGTGAGTGAGTGAGTGAGAGATACCTAAGAGAGGGAGAGGTGGTAGGAGAGAGAGACTTGGGAGAGAGAAAGAGGGTGGGATGGTTAAGGGTAGAGGGTAGAGGTTCAATGTTTAAGGGTTAAGGGTTTAGGGTAGAGGGGATAGAGATAGAGGGAGTGACTGAGAGAGAGAGAGAGAACTGATAGAGGAAGAGGGGGTAGGAGGGAGAGACTTGAGAGAGAGAGGGAGGGGAGATATATAGACTCTCCCTCATCCCCCTCTCTCTCAAGACTCTCCCTCACACCCCTCTCTCTCTCTTAGGTCTCTCACTCACTCACTCACTCACTCCCTCTCTCTCTCTCTCTCTCTCTTCCTCTCTCTCTCCACTATACCCTTAACCCTAAACCCTCTACCCTTTACCCTCTATCTATCTCCAATTCCCTCCCTCCCTCTCTCTCTCTCTCAAGTCTCTCCCTCCTACTTCCTCTCCCTCTTTTAGGTCTCTCTCTCACTCATTCACTCCTTCTATCCCTCTACCCTCTACCCTCTACCCTTTATCACTTTCCACTCCCTCCCTCTCTCTCTCTCTCCTTTACCCTTAACTCTAAACCCTAAACCCTTAGCCCTTAAACCCTTAAACACTCTACCCTCTACCCTTAACTCTACCCTCTACTTCTCTTTATCTCCTCCCACCTCTATCTACCTAGACCTCTCTTCTTCTTTTTTCTCACCTCTCTCTCCATCCCTACCTCTCCCTCTATCTCTTCTTTCATATCTACTTCTCTCTACCTATTTGTCCCTCTATACCTATTTCTCTCTCCCTCCTTGCCTCCTCTCTCAATATCTCTACCTTCTTTCCCTCTCTACTTCTCTCTCTCTCTCTCTCTCTCATCTCTACCCTTAACCCTAAACCCTTAAACCCTCTACCCTATTAGAACCCAAAAAAAAATTCATTAAAGAAACCTGAATGATTTTCCCTTTTGAACCTAAATTTTCCATCAATACCCTAAAGGAGTTTATTCATTTATATCCATTACTTTCCTATCTTTTCATAATATTTCATTTACTACCTTACCCCCATTTAATTTCTCATTATTTTCCTATCTTTTCCTTTAAAATTCATTTCTCCCCTTTCCAAAAATTCTCATACATTTTATACCTCTACCGCTCCCTTAGTGATCACTTCATATCTTATTCACTACCCAACTGCGGCTTCCCACAAACTAGCCTGCGGTATAGCGGTAAAGAGCAGTCAAGGAAACCCTTACCGCTGCACCGCGGAGGGTAATCTCAAGGGCCCCGGTAGAGCAGTAGCAGTTAGAAGGTGGTGGTAATGGTCAGCAAAAATAATCCGCGGCTAAACGATTAGGCACAAAATGTTTATCGTGCCACCACACGCAGTCTAAACATAGACCGCGGTATCACAATGGTCGGTAAGTCACAGGCGCGGCAACAGTGTAGATAGTCACCGCGGTACCGCACACAATGAGAATGGTGACCATGATGACTGTGGTAAACTATCAATGGAAGGTCAAGGCAGGCAGCAAGACGGCTACCACGGTACCACGAATAGTCTATAGGGAGACCGCGGTAGCGCGGTAACAGTCGAGAGAAGACCTTGATGGTTAAGACCGCCATACCACTGAGTAGAAAGATAACGACCGCGGTATAGCGGTAAACACAATAAAGGCCGCATACAAATTTTACCGCAATACCGTGGGTATAGATTTTACTGTGTGTGGTATAGCGGTGGTTTTTTGATGACCGCCAGGTTGACCCTCTACCGCAAAATCGTGAACTGTTTGAAGGCTATTTGCGGTAAAGCGTTAGGGAGAAAAATTTAAAGGGTTTAGGGTAGCGGTATAGGATATAAGTCATTTTTTAGCCTTTTTGAATGAGAGTAAAGGAAAGTATAGGGTATAAATGAATAAAAATTTAATATTTTGATGGAAAATATTAAATTTAAACAGGAAAACCTTAGGGTTTTTTAATGAATATTTTGAACTAGAGAGCGAGGGAGCGAGCAAGAGAGAGATATAGGGTAGAGGGCTAAGGGTAGAGTGGACAGATATATGAGTGAGTGAGTGAGTGAGTGAGTGAGAGAGATACTTGAGATAGGGAGAGTGGGTAGGAGGGAGAGACGTGAGATAGAGAGAGAGAAAGAGAGAGAGGGAGTGGGAGAGAGATAGAGGGTAGAGGGTTTTAAGGGTTAAGGGTAGAGGGGAGAGAGCTAGAGAGAGGTGATAGAGATAAGTAGAGGAGTAATGAGGAAGGTAGATAGATTGAGAGAGGGAAAGAGAGAGGGAGAGAAAAAGAGGTATATAGGGGTAGGCTAGATAGAGAGATGTAGAGTAAATTTTGGTGGAAGAGAGAGAGGAGGGAGGGATAGGTAAAGATGGATAGTTGAGATAGATAGAAGGAGAGAGATATAGGTAGAGAGAAGGTAAAGAGAGATAGAAAGAGGGGGAGGGAGAGAGGAGATATAGAAAGAGGGGGAGGGAGGGAGAGATAGAGAGAGTAGAGAGGGAGGAGAGAGATAGAGAGAGGTGATAGAGAGAGAATTAGAGAGGGAAAGAAGGTGAGATATTGAGAGAGATGAGGCAAGGAGGGAGAGAGAAATAGGTATAGAGGGACAACTAGGTAGAGAGAAGTAGATATGAAAGGAGAGATATAGGGAGAGGTAGGGATGGAGAGAGAGGTGAGACAAAATAGAGAGAGGTCTAGGTGGAGAGATGTGTGATGGAGCTGAAAAGTAGAGAGATAAGGAGGAACGTGGAGAGATTGAGAGGGAAGGAGGGGAGAGAGAAAGATGTATAGAGAGATAGGTTAGATAGTGAGAATTAGAGAGAAAAGGTGGGTGAAAGGAAGAGAGAGGGAGAGAGAGGGGGAGAAAGAGAGGTGAGATAGAGAGAAGTATAAAGGGAAGGAGAGAGAGGGGGATATAGAGAAAATTAGAGAGGGAATCTTTGGTCTCTCACTCACTCACTCACTCCCTCTCTCTCTCTCCCTCTCTCTCTCTCTCCACTATACCTTAACCTAAACCCTTAACCCTTAACCCTTAAACCCTAAACCCTTAAAAACTCTACCCTCTACCCTCTACCCTCTATCTCTCTCCAACTCCCTTCCCCTCTCTCTCTCTCAAGTCTCTCCCACCTACCCCCTCTCCCTCTCTCAAGTCTCACTCTCTCACTCACTCTCTCTATCTATCTCCCCTCCATCCTTAACCCTTAACCATTAAACCCTCTACCCTCTACCCTTTACCCTCTATCTATCTCCAATTCCCTCCCTCCCTCTCTCTCTCTCTCAAGTCTCTCCCTCCTACTTCCTCTCCCTCTTTTAGGTCTCTCTCTCACTCATTCAGTCTTTCTTCTCTCTCCCTTCTACCCTTAACCCTCTACCCTCTACCCTCTACCATTAACTCTTAACCCTCTACCCTCTATCACTTTTCCACTCCCTCCCTCTCTCTCTCTCACTAACTCCCTATATCTCTCTCTCCTTTACCCTCAACTCTAAATCCTAAACCCTTAGCCCTTAAACCCTTAAGAACTATACCCTCTACCCTTAACTCTACCCTCTAATTCTCTTTATCTCCTCCCACCTTCTCTTCCCTAATACCTCAACCCTTAAAACCTTAAAAACTCAACCCTATACCCTAAGCCCTCAACCCTCTACCCTCTACCCTCAACCCAATACTCTCAACCCTAATCCCTCAACACTTAAACCATTAACCCCAATTAAACTCTATACCCTAATCCCTCTCTTAGGTATGTCACTCACTCACTCCCTCTATCTCTCTCCCATTCCCTCTTTCTCCCACTCCCCCTCTCTCACTCTATCCCACTCTGTCTTTCTCCCTCTCTCTCCCTCTCTCAGATATCTCCCTCCCATTATCTCTCTCTCCCTCTATTTAATTTATCTCCCCCCACCCCCTCCATCTCTCTCAAATCCCTCTATCTTGAGTACTCCCTCTCCCTCCCACCCCCTCTCTATCTCTCAAGTTTCTCTCTCTCACTTCTTGTATCTCTCCCATCCCTCTATCTCTCACTCCCTCTCTCTCCTACTCTCTTAGGTATCTCCTTCCTACCCCCTCTCTCCCACTTTGTCTCACTCTCCTTCTCTCTCGTGTGTCTCCCTCCCACCCCCTCTCCATACCTCTCTCTCACTCTCTCTCTCTCTGTGTCTCTATGGATTAGGGTTTAAGGATTAAGGGTTGAGGGTTGAGGGATTAAGAGGGTATAGGGATCAAGGGATTAGGGTTGAAGGGTTGAGGGTTGAGGGTTGAGGGATTAAGAGGGTATGGGGGTTGAGGGATTAGGGTTTAATGGTTGAGGGTTGAGGGATTAATAGGGTATGGGGGTTGATGGATTAGGGTTTAGGGGTTGAGGATTGGGGGTTTAGTGTTGAGGGTTAAGGGATTAAGAGGGTATAGGGGTTGAGGAATTATAAGGGTTGAGGTTTGAGGGATTAAGAGGATATGGGGGTTTAGGGATTAGGGTTTAAGGGTTGAGGGTTGAGGTTAATAGGAAGGCTATAGGGAGTTGAGGATTAGGGTTTAAGGGTTAAGGGTTGAGGGGTTGAGGTTGAGGATAGAAAGATATGAGGTTGTTGATGGACCGAGTTTATAGGTTGAGGATTAAGAGGGCATAGGGGTTGAGGGATTAGGGGTTAAGGGTTGAGGGTTGAGGGATTAAGAGGATATGGGGGTTGAGGGTTGAGGGTTGAGGCATTAAGAGGGTATAGGGGTTGAGGGATTAGGGGTTAAGGGTTGAGGGTTGAGGGATTAAGAGGATATGGGGGTTTAGGGATTAGGGTTTAAGGGTTGAGGGTTGAGGGTTGAGGGTTGAGGGTTGAGGGATTAGGAGGGTATGGGGGTTGGGGGATTAGGGTTTAAGGGTTAAGGGTTGAGGGTTGAGGGATTAAGAGGGTATGGGGGTTGATGGACTAGGGTTTATAGGTTGAGGGTTGAGGGTTGAGGGATTAAGAGGATATGGGGGTTTAAGGATTAGGGTTTAAGGGTTGAGGGTTGAGGGTTGAGGGTTGAGGGTTGAGGGATTCAGAGGGTATGGGGGTTGAGGGATTAGGGTTTAAGGGTTAAGGGTTGAGGGATTAAGAGGGTATGGGGGTTGATGGATTAGGGTTTAAGGCTTTAGGGTTTAGGGTTGGGGGTTGAGGGTTGAGGGATTAGGCCTCACTTATTTCACAATCCCTCTTTGTCAGGCGTCACTTACCTCCCACCCTACTTTCTTAGGTCTCTCTTTCCCACCCCTTATCTCCCACTTTGACTCCCTCTCCTTCTCTCAAGTGTCTCCCTCCCAAACTCCCTCTCTTAGGTTTCTCCCTCCCACACCCTCTCCCTCCCCCCCTCTCTCTCTCTCCCACTCCCTCTCTCTCTCACTCCCTCTATCTCTCTCCCACTTTGTGTCTCTCCCTCTCTTTGAAGTTGCTCCCTCTCTTTCTCAAGACTCTCCCTCCTATCCCCTCTCCCTCTCTCAAGTCTCTCTCTCTCTCTCTCTCTCTCACTCCCTCTATCTCTAATAGTGGCTCCTGTTGGGGATGACTGATTTTACAAACCACTACAAGAATCCAGAGTATCTTTTGTAGGGCAGACCAAGCAAAGCCATGAAAAATGAAGGCGATGACAGATGGAGGGAATGAATAGATGAATAATATGAAAATGGAGCAAATGGAGAAGTGGAAAACCCTAAACTATTGTGCATGGAAGACAATTTTTTAAAGAGGCATTGCTAAGAATTTTCCATGCACTGGAATCCTTAATCCTTTGTACCTACTATGGTTTAAAAAATTAAACCATTAGGGATGGCCCCAGGCCATCTCAAAAATAAAAACTTGCACTTTCCTCTGTCATAAACTTTGTTCTGAATAGAGCTCATCATATTTCTTTTGAAACTATCCATTCCACCTACCCTGTAATATGCATTGTCATTGAAAACCTTTAGGAAATCATTGTATTCAATCCGATTCATATTCATCTCATCAGTCTAAATTTCATTATTCTTACTATCATATGAAAATACTTTGTCATCTTCAGCATACAAAGTGTACCCAAATTCAACAAAACATTCATAGGCATGCTCATTGTCATATGTTGCTGAATGTGCCTGCAACTGCATTGGGACTTGAAAATCTGAATACTCCTTATGGAAACCTAAAAATTTGAGGGATTAAGAGGGTATAGGGGTCGAGGGATTATGGTTGAAGGGTTCAAGGTTGAGGGATTAAGAGGGTATGGGGTTGAGGGATTAGGGTTTAAGGGTTGAGGGTATGGGGGTTGAGGGATTAAGAGGGTATAGGGGTCGAGGGTTGACGAATTAAGAGGGTATGGGGGTTGAGGGATTAGGGTTTAAGGGTCTACCTATTTGTCCTTCTATACCTATTTCTCTCTCAATATCTCTACCTTCTTTCCCTCTCTCTCTCTCTACCCTTGACCCGAAACCCTAAACACTTAAAACCCTCTACCCTCTACCCTCTATCTCTCTCCCACTCCCTCTCCCTCTCTCTCTCTCTCTCAATTCTCTCCCTTCTACCCCCTCTCCCTCTCTCAAGTCTCTCTCACTCACTCACTCACTCACTCACTCCTTCTATGTCTCTCCCCTCTACCCTTATCCATCTACCCTTAGCGCTTAGACCCTTAAACCCTCTACCCTCAACCCTTAACCATCTACCCTTAACCCTCTACCCTCTATCTCTCTCCCACTCCCTCCCTCACTCTCTCTCAAGACTCTCCCTCCTACCCCCTCTCCCTCTCTCAGGTCTCTCTCTCTCACTCACTCAGTCACTCCCTCTATCTCTCTCCCCTCTCCCCTCTCCCCTAAAACCTTAACCCTTAAATCCTAAACCCTTAAACCCTCTACCCTCTACCCTTAACTGTCTAACCTCTACCTCTCTCCTACTTTATCCCTCTCTTTGAAGAATCTCCCTCCATCTCTCCCTCCCTCCATCCCACCTTCTCTTCCCTAATCCCTCAACCCTTAAAACCTTGAACACTCAACCCTAAACCTTCAACCCTCAACCCTTAAATCCTAAACCTCTAAACCCTCTACCCTCTACTCTCAACCCAATACCCTCAACCCTAATCCCTCAACCCTTAAACCCTTAAACCCAATTAAAATCTCTACCCTAATCCCTAAACCCTTAACCCTTAAACCCTCATCCCTCAACCCTCTACCTTCAATCCTAAACCCTTAACCCTAAAACCTCAACCCCTATACCTTGTATCCTATATGTTGGACCTTGAACCCTAATCCATCAACCCTATACCCTCAACCATCTACCCTCATCCTTAAAATCTTGACCCTCAACCGTTAAAACCTAAACCATTAAAACCTTAATCCTCAATCCTCAACCCTGAACCCTTAATCCCTTAATCCTCAACCCTTAAACCTTAAACCTTGAACCCTTATACCCTCTACCTTATACATTAGAACCTTAATGCTAATCCTTCAACCATATACCCTTAAACCTATACCCTAAACCCTCTACCCTCTACCCTCTACCCTATACCCTCAACCCAATACCCTAAACCATCAATCCTATACCCTTAATTCTCAACCCTCTATCATATACATTAGATCCTCAACCCTCATATATCTCTATCCCTTTCTCCTATTCTCTCCTCTCTATCTCACTTCTCCCTCCATCTCTCCCTCCATCCTTCCCTCCCTCTCCACCCTATACCCTCAACCCTTAAACCCTTAAACACTCAAAACTCACCCCAATACCCTCTACCCTAAGCCCAATACCCTCTACCATCAACCCTATACCCTCAACCCTTAAACCCTTAAACCCAAGTAAAATCTATACCCTAATTCCTCAATCCTCAACCCTTAATCCCTTGACCCTTTAACCCTCTACCCTCTACCCTCTACCTCTGTTAGAGTAATAAGTTATATGCTTAATTAATTATATCATACTGGTTAATTAATTAAGTCACTTATTCCTCTAGTTGCTTAAACTAAACTTAGGCACATTAATAATTGATTAATTATTAAGTGTGCACACTAGGGTTTCATTTAGGGTTTCCCTTTTAGGGTTTCTTGATCTCCTTCATAAGGATTGATCTCTTTGTAATATTTGAGATTTTGATAATGCATTTTACACTTTGAGGTTTATAGAACATCTTGTTGGTTTTGCATGTCTTTTGCATGTGACAGGTGATTGCATGTAGGTGATCTTAGATTCTAACATAGTATTAGAGCTCCAAACCTGCAGCCGCCTATTCGTGATTTGAAGATATGGCTTCTCAGTGAGTTTCAAGTGCAAGGGTTTCCACAGGCATCTTTTCTACAAGATCTAGGGGTAGCCAATTTTTTGGCATAGTATGGGCTCAAACGGATGTCGCCATTGCATTCGTAGCACCCCAAAACCATAGAAACGCCTATCAAATCGTCCATTTTCGAGCATTTGGTTTCTGAGGCAAAAAAATTTTGCTAGGGAGGCCATACGGCCTCCCTGACATGCTTCACGAGGCATAAAAATAAAAAAATAAAAAAATGGCATTTTTTGGGAGTCAGGCCTGCGCTCCTAGTTCAGTCGGATTCGCCACCGGTTGGCCACTAGGTGGCCACCCGCTCGCCGCTCTGGCCAACGACGCCACTCCACAGAGCTGCCGGTTTGCCCAGCCCCCGTGGGCCCCTTCGCGCATAGCCCTGGTCATATGGACAACCAGGGGTTACCCACCAGCCCCTGAGGGCTCCCTCTCCTTCAGCCAGGGTCCTATTGAGGACTAGGGGCTCAGTCCCAACCCCTTGCCCAAAGCTGCAGGTCATATGGGTGACCAGGTCCCAAAATTTTTTCTATAGGGGGCCGATTTTTTGCGTCGATAGCCAGATGGCCGTCAATTTTTTTGCAGTGAAGTACTGACATCAGCATGACGTCATCGGCCGTACGGTAGTTTGTCCCCCTAACCCTTATTTGCCTTAAAAAAGCAGTTTTTTTGTTTTTGGCATAACTTGGGCATATGGTATCGAAATCGGGAAAATGAGATATCACCGGAAAGCTGGTTCTAAGTAATTTCATTTGGTGTAGTTTAATTTATAGTATTTTCTTGTTTTACTGCATTTATTTCTGGTTGAAGTCAGATGTTTATTTTATGCTTCCGAGCTCATAACTCTTTGCCACGATCTCTGATTTTCGCTATCTTTGCGGCATTGGAAAGGTATTGAGGAGCTTTATGTTTTTGTACATGCACTTTTTTCTGTATTTGTCCCAGGTTTTTCGTTATTCCATATTTGACCCGATGGGTGTTTTGGAGATTACTTGGATATTTTGAAAGTTGGGAGAGTGAATCTTGCATCTTTGCACTTCATTTTCAGTGATACATCATTCAATAATCAAATATTGCTTCATAGATTCCAGGGTTGTTCCTGTTTGGAGTTTTTGAGTGTTCCATGGCATCGGGTCTGCTGTCACATTATGATGATTCCGATATGGTTTCTTGTAGATAGAAGTATCTTTCCTTGCTTGCTAGATTGCGGTTCCAGTGTTACTCTACAATTTTCTTCCAGTGCTTCTTTGCAGCATGTCATATCATTGTAGGGGGGTTTTGTCCCACTGGGTTTTCCTCCTCTACCTCTTTCTTGCATTTGTAAATGGGTACCTGATCAGGCCTAGTTGCCAGGACCCATCTTTGCTTGCATGCATCTTCTTCTAGTGTTTTAGCTTCTTCCTAAGTTCATCTTAAGGGGGGGTGTTAGAGTAATAAGTTATATGCTTAATTAATGATATCATACTGGTTAATTAATTAAGTCACTTATTCTTCTGGTTGCTTAAGCTAAACTTAGGCACATTAATAATTGATTAATTATTAAGTGTGCACACTAGGGTTTCATTTAGGGTTTCCCTTTTAGGGTTTCTTGATCTCCTTCATAAGGATTGATCTCTTTGTAATATTTGAGATTCTCATAATGCATTTTACACTTTGAGGTTTACAAAACATCTTGTTGGTTTTGCATGTCTTTTGCATGTGACAGGTGATTGCATGCAGGTGATCTTGGATTCTAACACCCTCTACCCTCTACCCTCTACCCTCTACCCTATACCCTTTACCCTATAAATTAAACTCTCAACCCTCAATTATCAACCCTAGGTAGGTAGGGGAACATAGGTGAGATACAGAGTGATGAAGGGAGAGGTAGGTAAAAAAATGGACAGGGGAGATAAATATAGGTAGAGAGGGTAGGAGATCTAGAGAGATGAGAGATAGAGAGAATTAGAGAGGGGAGGGAGGGACAAGTAGGGAGGAGATAGAGGTGTGTGTGTGTGTGAGAGAGAGAGAGAGAGGGGAGACATGATTGAGATATAGAGTGATGGAGGGAGAGGGGAGATAAAGATAAATATAGAGGGAAGGAGATGTAGAGAGAGATGATAGATAGAGAGAAGTGGAGAGTGGAGGGATGGTGGGAGAGGAAAGGAGGAGATAGAGGTGATTTTGTGTGAGAGGGAGAGAGAGTTAGAGGAGAGAAAATGAGGGGACAAAGGAAGGGGGAGAGAGAGAAATAGATTAGAGAGGGAAGGGGGGAGAGATATAGAGTAGAGAGGGAAGGAGAGAGTAAGAGAGAAAGATGGGTGAGGGAGAGAGTGGTAGGTAGTGGAGTGAGAGGTGGGTAGAGAGGGAAGGAGAGAGGGATGGATAGGAGGGAGAGAGGGAAGGAGGGAGAGTGAGATGGAGAGAGTGGTGAGATAGAGAGTAGAGAGGTAAGGAGAGAATGAGAAATAGAGATAAAGAGAGAGAGGGAGGTTGGATGGAGGGAGAGGTAGAAAGGGATAAGTGAGACATAGAGAGAGAATGAGGGAAAGTGGGATAGAGAGAGAATGATGATTTAGAGAGGAGGGAGTGAGAGGGAAGGAGGGAAATTGGGAGAGAGGGAATAGTGATTTAGAGAGGATGGGGTGATAGGTAGAGATAGAGATAATGGTGAGATAGAGAGGAGAGAGTGAGAGAGAAAGAGAGGGATGTTGAGACAGAGAGAGAGGTAGGTAGAGGAATGGAGAGGAGAGATAGAGAGTAGAGAGGGAAAGAGGTAGGGAAGGAGGCATAAGTGAGATAGAGAGGGATGGAGAGAGAGAGTGATGGAGGGAGAGGTATGCATAAAGAGGGAAAGCGAGAGGAGAGATAAAGAGTACAGAGGGGAGGGATAGGTAGGGAGATAGAGGTGTGTGTGTGAGTGAGAGAGAGAGAATGGTGAGATAGAGAAAAAGACCAATTGAGAGAGAAAGAGGGGGAGGGAGGTAGGGATAATAGTGAGAGAGATTGGGAGGAGAGACAAAAAGAAGTGGAGGGAGGGTGAGGTTGAGAGAGGGAGGGAGAGGAGAGATAGAGAGAAGTAGAGAGGGAAGGATGGAGGGAGGGAGTTTTAGTGAGGGAGATAGAGGTTTTTGTGTGTGAGAGAGAGAGATAGAGAGAGTGGTGAGATAGAGAGGGGAGAGTGAGAGGGACGGAGAGAGAATTATGAGATAGAGAGGAGAGAGTTAGAGAGAAAGTGGGGGAAGAGAGGGATAAAGAGTGAGAGAGAAATGTAGGTAGAGGGAGGGAGAGGAGAGATAGAGAGTAAAGAGGGAAAGAGGTAGGGAGGGAGACATAAGTGAGATACAAAGTGATGGAGGGAGAGGTAAGTAAAGAGAGAGAGAGAGGGGAGGGGGGAGGCAGATGTAGGGAGGAGATAGAGGGGGGTGAGAGAGAGAGCAAGGGAGAGAGAGAGAGAGAGGGAGTGGAGAGATAGAGAGTAGAGAGAAGGAGAGAGAAAGTTGATACAATTTGCTAACTACTAAAATTTGACCTCCTGATTACTAAAATTTGATTACGTCTGAAATTTTTAAGATCTTCCAGAAACTAGAATTTGCATTAAAATTCCTAGGGATCTGAAACCACTCTCAAACATCCTACCTATATACATGTAATATAACTTAAAGTATAAGAAAGTAAATGTCTATATGTAAATGTAAACTTATACTTAAATATTTATTTCATGTATATAGTTTCCTTGGAAGAGAAAGCGAAAATAAAAGAGTTTAGAAAAATGCATTCCAAAATTCATTGCAAAAAGAAAGAGAACTCGCACTTGTTCACTGATTGCAAAAATCAATCCATTTGGCGCTCGCCAAATGGTAAAGCCATTTGGAGAGCACCAAATTTGGCACTCGCCAAATGGTAAAGCCATTTGGTGAGCGCCAAATTTGGCGTTCACCAAATGTGGCATTTTTCAAATTTGGCGAGCTCAATATGGCCTATTATAGGTTTTTTTTGCAATTTGGCATCAAAATTGTGTCATAGATTGGTGCACTTACCCTGCATGCATGTGTATGTTGTGGGAAAATATTTTGAACTGGTACATGAATATTTAATGTAATTTATGGATGATTAAGTAGATATTACATTATTGGGTTAAGGAGGATTTGAGGTTTCTAGCTCTACAAGACAAAGCTAAATAAATCAAACTCATCAAAAATTTAAGGTTTATAGTGTCATTAGTGTTCATGAAGTTAGAGTTTGTTGCTATATGTTTTGTATTTACAACTATTATGATCTTGTGACTATTAAAAATATTAGAGGAATACTACATTGTTTATTTTATTATGTTTATGGTTTTGTAAGAAACTATGATTGAATATATCCAAAGGGATTTGTGACAAAATATTTATCCATAGTTCTATCATTGATTTAGCTACCTAAAACAAGGGAGATACATGGTTTAAATGTATACTAATACTCAACAAAGAATATTATTCAAAGATAAATACAAATTATATTCTTAGGTTTTATCTATATTTCTCTAATTATTTTAATTATATCCTTTGAAATAGCTCTCTAGGATTACCCTCCTAAGCTTGGTAGGTCTCAAACTATAGAAGAGGATTATAATCATTTTGTTCATTAGCCTTTTAAAATCCATAAACAAAGGATACATTTCTTCCATGAGTGCTAAAATCTAGTCACATGACTCATACCTTAGTAAGAACGATAGGGTTAGTGGTTAGAACAAAAAAAGAAAACAAACAATAAGAACCCTTTGTTGGATTATAATAGAATACAAACTTGTGAGAAAACAAATATATCTTTGAAAGGAAAAATGATGTTGTATATACACAACATTTGCAAAGGTATATATATAGAGAGAGATAAATAGGTTGAATAATAAAATAGAAAAAATACAAGAATATCTAGTAAATGAGAAAGAAAAGAGGAAAGTGATAGACAAAAAAATTATGAATTACAAAAAAGGATCAAAATATCTGCGTCTACATCTCCAAGAAATGTGAATGAATAAATAAAGGTGGAACTAAATGAAGTAAAAATAATTATATGAAAGAATAATTAAATATAATAATGAAATAACCAAATCAAAAAAATACAAGGAACACTAGAATAGAAACCAATATATATGCAAAGAAAGGGAAAGACCGCTCAAAGGAAGAGACATAAAAATTTCAAATGTGAGAACATAATACAAAGGAAGAGAGGGGGACAATAGCAAGTAGAGATAAACAAATAAAAAAATGAAATAAATTCCTCTTAAAGTGGAGTATTTGAAATTTATAAAACAAAATGGTTCATATAAATTATAATGTTCAAGGGGAAATAATGTAGAAGACTAATGATTTGAATTAAATGTTTAAATTCATGGATTGTCTATAATTCAAAGAGATTCAAAATATCAATTGATACATAATTGAATGTAGAAAAATAACTACTTTAAGAGATGATATAATGAATAATTTTTAAATTAACACTTAAAGGAAGTCACAATCAAAGTGATACCTCAATAAAGGTATCATCAATCATTCAAAAGTATATGAAGTTAGGTGAAACACAATAATTTCCAATAATTATTATATAATAATCTTACAAAACTTGAATGTACAAAGGTAAAAGACCTCAACAATCTTGGTTTCCAATGGTTTTTGATAGATTGGACCAATACATTACAAATCCTTCTTTCAAAAGGAAGCTGGAGGTTATAATGAAGTAGGATAAGAAGTAGTTTACTTAAATATATATGAGAAAAACTCTTAGAGTTTTATTAAACCAATTATAAACTCAAAATTAAGTTTGGATTATACATTAAAGGAAATATCTACTCTCAATTATGAATTATTAACAAATATATAAATTAACTTTGCTATAAATTATAACAAAACTTCCTCCCAAGAGATAAACAATGGAATATACTACTAAATATACTATTAAAGTCTATAATATTTTTATGTATTCCTTATTTTGAAAATAATAAAAGAATCAAGAAAATTTGTGTGTTCAAATTATCTCTATTATTTGACATCTCACATCAAGATAGCTCTACTTTTTAGGTACACATTTCATGTGTGCTTTTAGTTGAATGTCTATAAAAAATTGTACAATATGTGGTGTATTCAATACAAATAAGCTTCTATTTAAAGAATTATTTTTTATATAGAAGATGGTCATGGGATGACATTTCATGGTTTAGAAAGAATGTTTAATATAAAATTTAAAATTAATTTTTAAGATTTTGATTCTAAAAAGGAGCCAATAGTGACATGGTGTGATGGTTAAGTTGTGATATTATTCTTGCCATCAAGGTTCGAACCCCATTGAGGTGTAATTGATGAGAATTTATATTGGGGATGAGGTCCCCTATTTGTGACATCATCAGTTCATAGATTCGGGTTAAAAGCATTTACCCCTCTTAATAAAAAAAGGATTCTAAAAAAAAAAAATATAAAATAATAAAATTTTGAATTTTGAATTGTTAGATGATAACTCAAAATATGTGATATTATATCCATTTTTACCAAATAAACACTATAAGTACAAATAAAATAAAATTTGAGAACAATGTTTAAATTTTAGATTTTAAAATGGAACATCGAAAAAATAAAATTTAAAAATGTGTATCACTAATAAATAAATTAGATATCATCAAAATAAAATTATAATATTAAATATGGTATAAATTCCAGTAAGTGTTAAATCATCTACTCACTCCAACCATATGAGCTATCTTGATTTTGAACTTCATTTTCTTCTACTTGCATACTTCCACTTAATTGCATATCATTAGTGCCACTATATGTGTTACTCATTGTATTATATATGTTAATATTGTTTGAAGTATTTCAAAAATCTCTTCTTTAAAATATGGACCTCTATATTCCAATTACCTTTTCAAAATGAAAACTTTGGATATCATATCTAGTTGTATACATCCTCAGGAAATTTTATAAATTATTTTCAAGTTTTTTCTTATCTTTTATTTCAAAAATCCCTAGGGTATATCAACAATAGTTTTTCCACTTGTGGTACATTCGAAATTTGTATGCATGGGGAGATTTTTTTAGCTAAGATCTTCATTAGAAGGTTTTTCTTCAAGTTTAGAAGAATGGTTAGAACAAGTTTCTTAAGTGTATTGAACCTCTACTATAAGTTTAGTTATAGATTAGGAGTCTTAGGTATACTATAAGAAGGTATAAAATACATGTATTAGGTGTACCTGAAGAATGCATAGAATAGGTAGTTGTGGGAATAGGTTAGGTGAGGCCACATAAGCTTCCACCTTCATGTGGTTGGTCTCATCGATAAAAAAATATTTTTGAAGCTAAGGGAAGCTCTTTTATATTATTATCTAGTTTAATTATAACATTTAAAATACAATATTGTATGCTTCAACCTAAATTAAATATTAAATGGATTATAAAAAATGCTAACTCATAATTTATAAATATAGTATTACCTTTATGTGAACATTGGCACATGCATAAATTCACATATGAAAAATTACTCTTTCTGGAAAGAGTGATACATTATGAACAAAAAATGATGTCACCATGCACTTAAAAATATTCTTGATAAATTCCTCTTTGAACATGTTTTGCAAGTGACATGTTACATTTCCATTTTCTGAATACTTATATAATTTTGTATGTTTTTTAAGAGAATGTGGTCAAGGATTGATAAAGAAATGAGTCCAAATAGATTTAAATCCTTTTGTAGTTATTTGAATGGCTTTTGGGAGACATGGTTCTATAAATCTATTTAGGTTTAAAGTGTAATTCATATAAATAGACAACCCCAAAAAGGTTCATTGGGGATTTTAGTTAACCTTACAACCTAATGGTTTCTATATAAACATACTTATACATTAAATTTCTAGTTGAACTTGTAGGAGTTTATGGTGAACTCCTCAAACACACCAAAATCACCTACAAGACAAAATAACTTCCACAAGAGAGACTTGGTAGAAATATCATGCTATCATTAAGGATGCAAGAATTCCAAACTGAATATGGAAAAGTATATATGATGCCTTGCTTATATAGGCAAGGTGGAGAATAGAATTAGACAAGATCATAACAAGTTTCTTAACCCTATCAAATGTGACAAATAACTAACTACCTAGGAAATGATGAATAGATAAGATAAGTTCTAGAAAACACTTCTAGAAGAATCTTATATCCTAAGTAAACTTAACATGTGAATGTGTCCCCTAATTACCTAGTGAATGAATTAACTTGGTAGAAGACATTTATTCACACCAACACCCCCATTAAGTGCAACTTAGGAGAGAATATTATTATGCAAATGATGAAAAGATGCAAGGATGGGTCTCAATTACTAGGCCATTTTAGGTACCCATGTACAATGCAAATACAATCTCTTGCGAATGGAGAAAAGGATAAAACCTAGTGGGAAAAAACTCCTCCTCAAAAGAGAGATGAAATAAAATAATGATATCCATCACAAATCCAATCAATCTCCATCCACACAAAGGATGAAAAGAGAGATCATATAACCCATAATGATAACCTGATACAAAAGAAGCATTGGAAGCACACTTGTGGAGAAACACCGAAATCCTCAATTCAGAAAGCACAAAAATATACTTTTGTTTGCTAGAAACCATATTAGAGTCACTCAGGAACTTGGGTCAGAATCATGATAAAAAAAAATAGAATCAATGCCAAGGAACATTGGAAAACTCACAAACTGACACAACTCTGGAATCTATGAAGCAACATTTGATTAACAAATGATTTGGAACTAAAATGAAGTGCAACGAAAATGAAAACCTAATGAACAAAAAAAAGGAAATAGTGCATGTACTGATGAATGTTCACAGTGGCCTCCGTGATGAAAAATAACCTCAAATTTGTGTAGAGGACATAATCAAATTTTCGATGATATAAAGTTTTCAAAAAACAAGCGTCGTATGCTCAAATTATGAATTTTTTGAAAAAGGGGATAAATTGTGCCAACTGACAATGCATGCACGACCCTTTTGATTTGATTTTTGGAAAATTTACTTGTTGCATGGAAAAAAGAATGGATACCTAGATAATATTTTGATGCTACCAACAAAACACAAAAATCATTTTTGAATCCAAAAACCAAAACATTCCATTTGATAAAAGAAAAAGTAAACTTCACTTGTAGGAAAAATAGCTATGTTGGGCTATTTGATAGCCATTTTTGAAAGCTCTACTCAATATAAGAAAAATATAAAAGATACCCAGATGAGATTTTGACTCTGACTAAAAATCCTTAAAATCATTTTTCCTACAAATGAGTGGAAGCTAGATTTCTAAAGAAAAAATGAAAATGGCTCCATTGAAAAATGGTTTTCTTCAAACCCTTGTAGATTTGACAAAATATGTCAGATTTTGATGAAATGAAAGCTAATCTTGAATTTATCTAACACCCTAGATTCAATGGTAAGGCTCTGAAGACCTCAACTCACACCCAACAAGACTTTCACACCAAGATTGGTCCCTTAGATCTAGGAAGAATTATGTAGCATTGAAGCTCTGATACCATGCAGGAGTTTATGGTGAACTCCTCAAACATCCCAAAATCACTTGCAAGATAAAATAACTTCCACAAGACAAAAATGATAGAAATATGATGCTATCATCAAGAATGAAAGAATGTCAAATTGAATATGACAAAGAGCATATGATGTCTTGCTTATATAGGCAAGGTGGAGAATAGGATTAGACAAGATCATGACAAGTGTCTTAATCCTATCACATGTGACAACTAACTAACTACTTAGGAAATTATGCATAGATAAGATAAGTTCTAGAAAAGACTTCTAGAAGTATCTTATATCCTAAGTAAACTTAAAATGTGAATATGTCTCCAAATTACCTAGTGAATGAATTAACTAGGCACAAGACATTTATTCACACCAATAGAACTTGTTAATTATCTCCATAAGAGTAAGCTTGATGGATTACCCATGTAATATTATGTGTGGTCCATGAGAAAAGTGTTGTGTGGTTCCAATAAGAAAGGAATAAATATTGGTTGGGTGTGATCTTGGCTCAAAATCTTGTTGAGTCATTGAAGAGTAAGTTTTAAAGAAGATATCTATTTTTTAGTCTTATAAAAATACTAAATCTATATATACATGTTAGTGTAAACCTTGAATTTATGAGAGATTAGTAATTTTTGTTAATATATTATAAAAAAAAATCTACGAGAAAGAATATTTATGATCTATTTCTCAAATTATTGCATCTAGAGATTTGATAGTGTACATTCAAAGTTTGTATTATATATTGTTTAGAGTAAATGAAAAGTTATTAATTTATAAAAAATGTTTATAAATATTTATTAATTTTATTATGAAATTATAAATGTAAATATGAAATGTTTAATTGGTCAATTGGTCAAAATAAGTCAATTGTATTGGTTACATTGTTAAAATTAAGTGTTTTTTTTCTTTATTAAGGGTTGCTAAAATTAAGTGTTATATAGTTGATTATAAATTTATAGGTTGTACTATTAAATTGTATAGATTAAAATGATGTCCTATGAATTGAACTAATAAATTACATTGGACTTAAAAATTAAATGGAAGTTTTTTATTAATTTATAACTTGAAGAAGGATTAATTTGATTTTTTATGAACTTGTAAATGTAAGTGTAGAATATTTAATTGATCAAATAGTCAAAATGAATCAATTGAATTGGTTACATTTCTCAAAAAATTAAGTGTTATATAGTTGACTATAGGTTTATAAATTTTGTATTATTAAATTGTAGAGATTAATATGATATCATACATTAAACACATAAAGTACATTGAGATAAGTTGAATAAATGCGAAGAACTTGTTATTAATTTATAACATAAAGAAAGATTTATTTGATTTTATTATTAAATTATATTTAGTTTTGTGTCTATTTTGAGATAATATCTCAATACATGTAAATATTAAATATCTATTGTAAATATTAAAATAATTAAATGTTAAAGTCATTAGGTCATTAAGTCATATATCTTGACATAAAATAAACATGTCAAATATTAATTTTATGCAATATAAGCATCAAAGATAAATTTCCATGTCAAATTTCTAATATAAATTTCTATGCCAAATAATATAAATTTCCATGTCAAATACAAACATGTAATAAAGAGATGTCATGTATTATAAACTAGTTAGTGTGTTCATCAACTCAACTCATAGTTGAGCAACCCTTACAATGAGAATCATGCTCCAATAGATTAATACATCCCTTACATCCCTACAAAAAATATACACAAACAATGAATTGGAACATAATACTAAAGATATTGTGAAATTCTATTCCTTCTTTTCAAAATTAAAGTATTATAAATTTATAATATCTTAAATTATAAAATGTTAATTTTTGTTTTTTAAAAATTCTAATAGAATTCCCATTGTTACCAAATGAAAACTACAAGTCTAAATAAAATAAAAGTTTAAAATAATATTTGAAGTTTAGAGAATCTGAAAGTTATATTAGCAAATGAAGGCGGGGAATAAGTTTATCAAGGCTTTGCAAAAGTTAGCACATAGGAAGTGCTCCCCGCAATTTTACCAGTTATTACTTGGAAGCATTTTCACTTCTTACGGAATAGCGAGGAATGGTTGAATAAGCATCTTGAATAAATGGCTCTGTGAAATATAGCATTTGGGAAGTGCTCCATCAATTCTACCAGACACTACTAGCAACCATTGTTACTTCTTGTGGAATGGTGGGGAATGGCTAAACAAGTATCTTGAATAAGTTGAGTTATAAAGAAAGCATAATATGTGTTGACATCGTAGTATAAGGACATGGAATGGATCATATTTAAGGAAGGATTGTGCCATTTTACCAATAGATGATCATTCCAATATGTCTGGTTTCATACACCTAGTTGGTAAAGGTGTACATCACATCTCCCTGCAATTCCACTAGACTTCACCTAGAAGTCTTTTCACCTTCTACATAATGGTGGTGGAAAATGTCATACATCAAACTATAATCAATTTATGACACTAAACTTATTTTTTGTGTAGGTCCTTCAATTGCTTGTGGTTGGAGGCTCATTTAATAATGTCGATTAACACACAATTCAAGAACTTAATTCTATCTATAAATGTGAAAAATCATGCCTTGATCTAGATGGTAGAGGCATAAATCACATATCAATTTGCAATGATTGTGCCTAGGAGACCTCTCCACAATTCTACCAAACTTCTCATGGAAGTCTTTTTATCAATAGCAGAATGGTGGGGTATACATCATACACCTAATTATATTCAATTTCCTAGAAATAATCTTGTATGTTTATAGGATCATTAATTGTTCGAAGTCAAAGTCTTATTAGTTAATATTTCCAAAGCATACTTCAAAGTTTTTCAAATCTATAAATAAATGTGCCAAATCTTTAATTGCATGTTGCAATAAAATAGCAATAATTATGAAGATTTCAATCAATGGATTTACATCAGTTAACAAACCAGGTTGTGAGTTTAAAAAGGGCTTAATCAACACTTTCTCAATTGGTGGTCTCCAATGCAGTTTGTTCGATAGTTCATATATCACAAAGGTGGGATTTCAGGGTAACATATTCTCCCTATCTCTAATGTTTAAATCATCCGCTTCTTCTCTAGCTTCCAGATTATGGGATATCAACCAAAGAATCTCAAGGTGTCATTTCAAGTGCATAATTGGGAACAACCTTTCAATGGGTACCTGCCAAACATATAATTGGGCCAAATCTTGTAATGTCTACTATCCTAGTGTGGTTAAATGCATTCAAATTATTCTTAGTAAATAATTATATCAACCCAAAGCTCCATGCTTCATTTTCCCATCCCAACTTGTACTTTCGATTTTTGTGTCTAATGTCCTAGATCTTGTGCAATGCTTTGAATATCTAGAGGTGATTGTAGATGAAGTGGTCTGCGACCAATTCCTTGGTGATAATGGTCTGCTACACAATTTACAAATTTAGGAATTTGATAAGGGGGGAGGTTTGGGTTGGCGGATTGTTTCCAAAAAGCTACTTGAAACATAAGAGAGTGTTTGTGGTTGTTTATGATCCCATTAAGCAAGCTCTACAAATGAACTATGTAAGAAATCTCTACAGGGTTCTAGATATACATTATGAAGGAATTGGTATTCAGTTGGTAAATTGAATGAAGGACAAATATTTTGCCATTTCTTTTCTCCACTCTCATCATCGACACCAGAATGCAAATGCTCCTCCTCTCTTGCCTACCTCAGTCCATAATGATGATTCATCTCAAGAGTGTCAGGATGAGAAGTTTGTGGCAAATGGTGATATGGTTTGAAAAACTATGATAATGTGGTAGAATTTTTGATGAAGATACTTGTAATTATGTAATACCTCTAGCCGTTTCTTCTAGTTGTTATGCTAAAGCTTCACATATGAGCTAGTGTTCTTTAGTCTTGACAATTTTTGTAAACAATAGGCGACAATCTTCCTACTATTGTATATTTCTATGATATAATATAATTTATAGACTAAATGTCTTTTGCCAAAAGAAAAAGAAAGCATTTCAAAGTGACCAACTATATATAGAAACACAGATTACACAAAATATTACTCACTTAACAACCTTGAAATTAATCTCATGCATTGCCCTACTACGTGTTAAAAGAATCAAACTCAACATTTACAATCATCATCAATAATATCCATTTCACACCAAAAATGCACTTGCTAATTCACTTTCCAATATCTTGTTTTTCCTTCTCTTCTAGAACAAATAATTACCATTAACCAGCGGGTCAAAAGAAAACTTCTTCTTATAGTAGAAAAGACCAAAACAATACATACATTTTAAAATATTTCTGACTACTTCAACTTTACAACTGCTCGGGAGAGATGACGACATAACACGCAACAAATCTATCTTTGTTCCCAAGTCTGAACACACGTAAAATCGAGGAAATCGATGAATTCCACTTCTTGCTTATTAAGTGCGATCTATAAATAAATGAATTCCCCTGCTGTTATGCATAATGCATGGAATATAGAGGGGAGATCGTCAAGAGAGAAAGCATTGAACTGTGGTAGTCTGAATTGGTTGAACTACTGAGGTTTAGGGTTTTATCCAGGACTGTTGAGTCTATAAATTCTCATATGGCTGCAGCTACTGAAAATGAGTCGGAGTGGTTAATACATGTGAAAGACAGCCTGGGGAAAGACGAAGTGGAAGCAGATGAACCGAAGTCTAATGTGTGCATATTCGGTTTAGCTCACACTCTTTTGAGACTAAGGCCGGAATTATACATTCCGCAAGTGATCTCCATTGGACCATATCATTACAGGAAGTTAAAGCAGTACGAAGAGACGGACGCTTACAAACTGAAAATGGCGCGCGGACTTGAAAGGGATTTCAGCCCATTCAAGTTCACCAAGCTTGTCGAGCGCGTAAGGTCATCAGAAGATCGAATAAGGGCCTGCTATCATAAGCATATTCCATACGACGGCGAGACATTGTCTTGGATGCTTGCTCTTGATGCCTCTTTTATTGTCCAGTTTCTGGTGTCCAGTTATAGGTTTTACGCAGACCGTACAAAGCCGGGATCTCGTCACATGCGGAAACCCACTATTTTACAATCCAAAAGAAAGACCCCGCTTTGGTATGCTATGAAGAACGACATCCTCATGCTTGAAAATCAGGTCCCAATGTTTCTGCTCGTCGAGGCGCTTTATGCAAGAGCTAATTGCATCCAATCAGACACACAAGTGGAGAGCAAAACTCAAAGTGGGACATCTCAGCATATTGGAGGAATTCGACTAGTGAGGAGCCAAAGTCAAACAGAGATATCTCAGGATATCTCTCAGCATATTGGAGGAATTCGACTACAGAGGAGCAAAAGCCAAACAGAGATATCTCAGAATATAAGAGTGCAAGAAAACTTGCACCTGGGTAGTATACTACAGGCATGCGCTTCAACTTACGAATAAAAATCTCTCAAAGAATTCATTTTTCTTCTAATTTAGTTAGATAAACTGCGTAAACATTTTTACTTTGAATCTTCTGCTCCTTAAAAGCCTTGCTTTAGAAAATGTACGCTGTTACCTTTGAAAATCTGAAATCATCACTATTTCATTTTAATTCTAAAAAGTTCAAACCTTGGTTATGTAGGCTGCCTGTTTGCATTTCAATCCTTTTGTCCGTGACGTGGACACCAAATCTCAAATAGAGATATCTCAGCATATTGGAGGAATTCGACGAATGAGGAGCCAAAGTCAAATAGAGATATCTCAGGATATACAGGCAATTGCTTCGACTTTCTACACGTATTAGAAATTAAAAAAAACGAAAATCCCCCAAAAAAATATTCGTGTTTCTCTAATGTAGTTAGATAAACTGTGTAAAGAATCTTTTCCTTCTTAAAGATCTTAGAAAATGTAGGTGGTTACTTTTGAAAATATGGACGTCAGGTAAATTTACTTCTCTTGTCAATAATTTTAGAAAAATTCATGGTCATAACAAATTTATTTCAAGGAAAATTTACTATCAGCAATTTGTCAGAAAATTGCAAATTTTTAATGTGATGAATTTTTTATCGTAATGAATTGCTGATGGTAAATTTTTATTGAAATGAATTTGTCATGATGATCAATTTTCCAGGATGAATTGTTGTGAACAAATTGCTGATAACAATTTTTTCTTGAAATAAATTTGTAATGGCCAAAAATTTTCCAAGATAAATTGTTGTGACAGTAAATTTCCTATCATCACTATATCATTTTAACTCTGAAGGATAAATTGTCTTTTTACTCTTCTAAAAGTTGAAACTTTGATTATGTAGGCTCATGTACCAGCGGCAGAAGACGTGAAGACCAAAAGTCATGTACTTCCTTTTGTGCGTGAGAGGAAATATCTTCGGGCGGAAGATGACGTGGAGACCAAAAGTCATGTACTCCACTACCTCTACAGTTTTGTTACCGCGACTTCACTTGAAACGGTGCAAAGTAATTCTGAACGTCGGAATAAAGCATGGGGAAGTGCGCTTTCCCTTTTCAAGAAGAGCATTGACAGAAAGGTGCCAATACATCACGTAGGAGGCATTGACTGGAAGGAGGTAATACATCCCCCAGGAGGCATTGACAGCAAGGAGGGATTACATCATGCAGGAGACATTGACAGGAAGGAGGGAATACATCCCGCAGGCATTGACAGGAAGGAGGGAATAATTGACAGTATAAAGACAATGATATCTGCTGCAACAACTGGAAACCTTCCATGTGCTACAGAATTGAGTGAAGCGGGGATAAAATTTGCATCGTATGATTCAGGGCACCTGGAGGAAATAAGATTTGAGAGAAAAACCTCCACTTTCTTCTTACCTAAAATCAAAATCGATGATTCTACAGAGGTTGTCTTGAGAAACTTAGTTGCATTAGAACTCAACCTAGAGACTGAGCAAAAGCCCCTCACGCGCTACACATATTTAATGGACCGTTTGATTGATACGAAGACGGATGTTGCTTTGCTCAAGAGATGTGGCATTCTTATTAGTAAAATAGGTAGTGATGCAGAGGTGGCCCAGATGTGGAATTCTATGAGTAAATCAACGTGGGAAAATACATTTGACCCCGTAGACAAGGCCATAGAAGAAGTAAACAAGCATTATAGCAGCAAATGGAGAATTATATTGGCTGAGTTTCTGAAAAAGTACTGTTCAAAACCGTGGCTGATTATAGGAGTTTTATCTGCAGCGATGCTTTTGTTGTTAACAATCGCCCAGGTTTTCTGCTTGTTCTATACCTGCAACAAATAGTCCACGTCGAACTAGTCCGTGCTAACGCTAGTGTTGTATGTAGTTCTAAGTGCCAGTTATTTATGGTTGAAATACCTACAACTGTGTCTGTATGTTCGTAACTATGATTTCTGTTAAGCTGTGTTCTTGTTTGTTTTGCTGTTCTATAGGTGAACAGCTATTGGCTTGATTTCAGATTTGAATACATGTTATTGTTGTTGCTGCCATTTTTATACCGTGAGTGACTAAGAATGTGCAGCAGTAGTCCATGTCTGTTCAATTGTGTCTGTTAGTCTAACACTGCTTTTCGAAGCTCTGTCGTTTGCATAATCTTTTGAATCTTATTTCAATAAAAATAAATAAAAAACTAGAGTTTATTTTGTAATAGAATTTGTTTTACTTTGTGATGGGGTGATTCCAAGCAAATATTGAAATCAACACTTTAATTTAATTTTTTATCGTTTATAACAATTGAATTGTTACGAATTTGAAAATGATAAAATTATTGAGTTTTAAGATGTGTGCAAACTCTAAGGTATATATTTATAAATGATATGGGGGTAAAAGCATAAACTTCGAAAGTGTTTTGAGCGAAATATATTCGATCAATTAAATTTCGATGAAAATTAGGTGGCTTTGATGTAAGTGCGCATGACATAACACATTTAGTCAAGTATGTTTTAGGTGAAACCTGTTTGACCGAATATCTTTCCACCAAAATATACACATAAAATAAAATTAAAAAAGGGGTTGAAGAATTTCGCTCGAAACCTACTTGTGAAAAACACTTTTGACGAAACCATAAGAGTCTGAAAACCCACATTAGCCTTCAAAGACTTCTATCAAATATGTTTATTTATCTCATCTTACCATATACAACAAAAAAATCTTAAAACTAGTATAGATTCATATTCCCAAGCATACTTAAGTCTTCAATACATTGCAATAATCACATTTCATGAGATTTTATCATTTTCTTCATGTCAACAAACAAATGGGAAATAATAAATTGATAGACACATCACAATATTGTAAGACATGGAAATGTGTTTTGTAACACCCCTTTGTTTTGCTCTTATGTTAGATTATGATGCTTTATTATTTTATCATTTCTTATAGAGCGACGTGGACTATGTGTGTGATGAGATGTACTTTCCTTGATGTTAAACTTGACATGCTTTGATTAAGAATAATGTTAGTTTATTATGACATGATTATTGCTCATGAGTTTTATTAATGATGGAAGTGTCAAGTTGGTGATACTGTATTGGTGAAGGGGACGGGATCGCATCACTCACTTGCGAGCGCCCTATGATTCCGCGATTTTCTCTTTGCAATGTGTTTTATGATGATTTTATATACATGTGCTATTGATGCCTTCAATATAGGTTTGCAGGTACATAACATCAACTCCACCTGACTTCACAGGTTTGAGCGTGTCGACCTAATGGTATGTTGATTGGGAGATAGTAGCTAGGTTACATGTGTCAGGTCTACACCCTAGCCACAGTGTGTCATCAATCCATATTTGGCGGGTCTTTGTTTGCCTTGTCTATTGCTATTTAATTCTGCAAGGTTTTTGCTATGAAAATAAATGTTAAATTATGCATTAAATGATGCTAGTTTTTATTCAACTAATTTTAAATAATATTGTTGGAAGTTTTTTATTTAATTAAATTAAATTTATTTAGTAAAGTAATTTAATCCTTGGGATTAGATTTATTTTATTAAGTAAATAAATTATTTGATTAAATTTATTTATTAAGCAAATAGATTAATTGATTAAATTTATTTATAAATTAAATTGTGGTTTGAAATTATTAAAATGCAAAATTGATTTAGAGTAAATATTTGTGGGTTGTGGAGAAGATATTTTGAATTAGACGTGTTTGTGAGAATAATTTATTAATCACTATGTTGGGAAATTATTCTCAGAGAGAATATTTGCCATAACTGAGTGAGGTAAGAGGTTACTTCATGGGAATGAAAAGAGGAATATTTTTTTGGGAGGTTTTTTGGTGGAAAATTAAAAAGAGTTTCTCGAGAATTTTGGCGGCTTCTGTATTTTTACATTTTTCTAGAAGTGGTGATTTTGCAAAGGCATTGGAAATTGAACTCTGAAGGCTCTTCTCTGCTCCAACCTTCATTTCTTCAAGCTTCAAGAAAACAGGTTCTTTTATTGTTTAATTTATTTAGTTGATTTAGAAAGTTTGTTTGTACAAAATTCAATTCTGTAGAAGTTTTGTTTAAATTGATTAAAAATAAATTGAAAGATTTCTTCTCTAAGAAGATTTTGTATTTTTAGTAGAAGCTTTTACTTGTTTTAAGAAAAATTGTAAGGCTTCTGTATTTGTAGATTTTCCATGGAAAAACCTAGAGGAAAACAATATGAGATTTAGAGAAAATTATTGGAAAGCCTCTGTAAGGAATTGAGTTTAAACAATAGAAAATTCCAAAGGAAACAATGAAGATATTAGAAATCTTCTGTGGAATTTGGGTTGTTCCGGAAATTTGCACTATTTTGCCTGTAAATGTTTTCTAAAAAGTTTCTTCCCAATTTTAGAATGTTGGGGGTTTCATTTTATTTTAATATATACTTATATATATGTATCTATATATATATACATGTATATATATTGTGAATTATATATATATAGATATATATACATAAATTATATATATATTGTATTTTTTTTGTAATGATTATGGGGGATGCTATGGGAGGCGTTGTCCTCACCACCGCCCCCATAAGGGGAAAGCTGTGGGGGCAAGGCCTCCACCGCGGCCTCCCCTATACCCTTTGGCCGCACCATACTATGGGTGTCAGTTGTGCTTAAGTACAACCACCTCAAGTATATCTGTGGGCCCCCTTATCTACTGTTCAGACCTATATTAAAATGGTTTTTGCTGCTTGTTTTTCATTGTTATTTGATATATATTTTGGAATTCGAATTTCTCTTTATTTATGGGGTTTTAATATATTATATATTGTATATATGTGGGATTTAGATATTAAATATTATTTTAATATGTTTAATTTTGATTAGAATAGTTTAATTATTTTGTAAAATATATTATATATTTAATGTGTATATTGGTTTATATATATACAATTAAATATATAGATATAGTTGTGTATGAATATATTTTGCATGTGTATATACACTTAGATGTATATTTAATGCTTCATTTTATGTATCTAGTTGCATGCAATTTGTTTATTGGAGATTTAAAAAGGAATAATTTGTATGCATGGCTTAATCTATTAGAGAAATGGGTATTTTTAGTAAATTGAGGAAATTAATATTTTATTAAAAATAATCATGGAATTGAAGTTTAGATAGATGGATTTTCTTCTTCATCGAAATATGGGCTTTTATTTAATTAGTGAAATTGGATAAGTTATTTTAATATTGTCTACTAATGGAGAATGGATCTAAGAAATCCAAATATTTGAATTATTTTATGTCTTGAATTCCCTTTGTAACTTTTTCTTCCAGTTGCGTGTTTGAGAAATAATGGGTTTAGTGTGTGTATTTAATATGTAAGTCTTCCAGAGGTTCTTTATATGATGGGGGTTTTCGTTATGCATTGTCAACCTGTTTGTTTCTTTTCTTTGAGTAGTGCATGAAGTCATATCAGAATTTAACCTGGTTTCCACGAATGGGGATGTCTTGTTCCTCCTTTGGATGGAGTGGTTTGGGTTATCTGTTTCTCCTTTGTTTGGAGAGGTTTTGTGTCACGTGTTGACCGTAGGGGAGTGAATCTCGATGGGGGCTAGGATTTGGAAATATATGATGGGTAACTCATGTACCTTGTGTGACACTTATCCTAGGTTAGCAGTATGTATGGTACACTGGTGTGTCAATTTTTTTTACTTTAGAAGCATTGTACTTTTGAGTTGGTTGTGTACTAGTTTATGATAAGTTCAGTTTAGTGAGGTCCATGTCTAGTGGTAGATGGTCTTGCCTAGTATCCTTGTTACTATCTCCTAGCATGGGGGGGTGGGCCTTCAAGTACCACATGGTTGGGAGGAATGTGCGCCCTACGCCGTTGGGTCCCCCTTGATCTTTAGTTCGTGATGGCGAGATTTCCAGTTGGAGAGCTCATGATATCCAGTATTTATTTCATGCTTTATATTTATTTCAGTTGGATCCTATAATACTTACCCCTCATTTGTATTTGAGGTGGATAATTATATTTGTAATCACATTTTTATGTTGTACCTCATTCGGGGAATGAGAGATTGAACCTATCTATAGAGTTAATGTGATGTGAATTCGTATTGTAATCTTACTTGTAAAGTAATGTAATCTAAAGCTTGTTATATTATATTTTACGTGTTGGTATCTTTAATGCTTTGTTTGTATGTGCATTCAAATGTATGATTAGTAATTTAATTAAATTTTTTATATGAGTAACGTATGTGTATGGTTTTTGATGTAATATTGTCGTGTACCTTAGGGGTTGATGCAAATGTGTTGTGCACATCTTCCTTGTTAATAATGCACTTAAAAAAAAAAAATTGTTCATTTCCACATTGTGCTGCAACTTCCTCTAGGGTTGCATTGTGAGGCATTACATGTTTTTATCTAAAGGGCTCATAAAAAATGTAAATGAATTAATATCTATTTATTAGAAATTAAGAAAATCCAATTCAACCAAAATAGTAGGAAAGTGAGTTCTCAATTACTAACACTTGGTGAAATTGTGCATAATAGGAAAATGGAAAATTGAGGTATCTAGACATAACTATATGCACAATCACAAGTAATTTGAGAAAGAGATTTTCACATAGAAATCCAAATGGATATATATTAGAAAATCAAGACATGAAAAAAAAATATAATTAATGAAGGATCAAATGTACTTGATAGATTATTGTTCATTATGAATGGATACAATTTATAGGAGGATGAGAGTGTAGAACTATTGATGAAATTGCATAACCGCCTTTACTAATTAGCTAAATAATGTGATAACCATATCTATGCTAACATCCCCTCTTCCCCCCTCCCTCCTTATTACATTGTTCCTACAAATGTACCCATGAAATCCTAGATTTTACCTTGCCAAGAGACCCTCCTAATGGCTTACATAACAAAACTACTTGATTACAATATATATACATTGTTGAGAACATCTTCCTTTGAAGAAACACATCTTCAATCACGTGGAACTCCATCAAGTTTCCTTGTGACCCTTGGAAGTGTGTAGCTTTGAGCTGAATTCCTAAGTTCTTAGACTACCATTTTCTCAAACTTCCAAATCACTGATTCTAAAATTATTTGACAACAATCCATATTGAGCTCTAAAAAAATAAGGCTCCACCAAGTTATCTTTTGAACCTCATAAGGGTATAATTATCAATCACAATCTCATAAAATATTTGGATAAAAATCCATATTTTGTTCAACATCAAGTCCCTTACATGCCTCACAAAATAAAATTTCAAAATATATGTATTGCTGAAATCCATCAGCATCAAGAAGGAAAACAAGAAAGAAAGAAAAAACACTTCTCATACAAAGCAACATCTCAAAGTGAGAAGATAACTTGAGATGAGGGTATGTGCAGGATCATCATGGAAAAAATAGGCCCTTAAGTGGCAATGAAAATTCAAAAAATCAGAGTTGGGCAACTTGACATAAAAATTTGAATAAGTTATCTATATTATTTCAAAAATATGTAAGAATAGAATCTATGCCAAATTGAATTTAGTATCTAAACTACTAGGTTAATTTTTGTAAAAAAAAAATCTATTTGGTGAAAATTTGAAATTTCAATGGAGTAGTACTAAAATTTTAGTGAAAAAATAAGAAGTACGTGTCTGTTTGACCACCCTAACCATAATAAAATGATAATATTTTTGTATAAGATTTTAGATATAAGTAGAGGACTCATGTTCGGATGTGATGCATTATTTTTTGCAATTTTTTTTCAAATAAATAATTAATTATGAATTTTTTATTACAAGTTTTAAAAAATATAAAAACTCGTTTGTCTGACCACCTTAACTTGGTCAAAACTTCATGAAATTCATTTTTTTTTTAATCCTATAGTATGCCAAGCATAGAATGTGACACATGTTTTGGATTCAAAAAATGTGATACCATTTGAAAGCTATATATGTTTTTCTATCAGACTATCAATCAGGACTTTAGTCGTAATTCTAATAAAAAATAAATAATAATTATTTATTAGATTCTAAGTAAAATATAATTTATATTGATAGAAAATTGAGAAGGTCCTTTACAAACTCTTTTCTTTTCATCAATTTTGGGTAAAATAAAAGTCGTCAGCCACATGGGCGAAGTCTAGAAAAGCAAGGTAAGTTGTTAAACACATTTTACGTGTTGACATTTTAGGATTGGCAGGTCCGAACCAAATCCCAAGCCTAATATTGAGCCTAATCCATAGGCATTAAATTTTGTGTTAGAAAATCGGATATCCGATTCAAATCCGATATATGATATGTTTTAGATATGAGTTTTGAAAAAATTATATAATCTTTAATATATGATTTAAAAATGCAATAAAGTTTATAATTTAATATATATAATATACAATAAAGTTTATAATTTAATATATATAATATCCAATAAAGTTTATAATGTAATATATTTCATATATAATTTATGATAATCTCTTACCGAATTATGCATTTAATATAAAATATATTATTAAATGTACATTATTTAAATATTTTAATTAATCTATAAATATTTAAGTATATATATATATTACCAATATATATAAAATATTTAAATATTATCTCTTTCCCTCTCTCTCTCTCTACACCTTTATCTCTCTCAAGTCTCTCACTCAATCACTCCTCTCTCTCTCTCTCTCTCTGTCTCACTCTCCCACTCTCCCTCTCACACTCTCACTGTCCCCTCTCCCTCTCCCTCTCTCCCTCTCTCCCTCTCCCTCCCCCTCTCTCTCCCTATCCCTCCCTCTCTCCCTCCCACTCTCCCTCCTTCTATTTCTCCCTCTCTCCCTCTCACTCTCCCTCTCTCCCTCAACTCTAAACCCTCTCTCCCTCTCCCAATCTCC
>CM021102.1:658880256-658957609 GCA_007115665.2 Sequoiadendron giganteum
CTCTCCCTCCCCCTCTCCCTCCCTCCTTCCCACTCTCCTCCCTCTCTCCCACACTCTACCATTAACCCTTAGGTCTATGTGTGTAAAAATCGAATATCCGATTTGAATCGGATATTTGATTTGTGAAAATTTGATGTGTAGAGCCAAAGTATTACCATTGCTGAACATATTTTACAAATCAAATATCTGATTATATCAGATATCAGATTGGTGGATCATAGAAAAACCCCATGTGGGACGTTTTTGTGCATTCCAATGGACCCTACATTCTGTTTGCAGCACTTTGCAGGTCACAAACGTGTGGTTTCAGACAGGAAGAGACAAAGATCAACTTTTTGGAGCATATTGTACTCAAATTTGTCATAAGGAATTATTTTTTAGCATCTTTAATGAGGTGTAATGGGGAGCAATAGTCGTCAGAAGCAAAAGCATAAGAGAAAGCTTACAAAAGAACAAATATTAGAATATAGACAAGGAGATAGAGAAGGTCATAGGAAGAAAAGACAAGGTATGTTAAATATTGGTGAACCTGAGCCCTATGGTCTTTCAAGTGAAGAGGAAATTGAATATGTTCAAGGTGGGAATGTAGAACATGATATTGAAATTGGGAATGAAAATGTTCAAATTGATATTGAAAATTTTCAAGGTGAAAATGTTGGAATTGAAGATGTTGAACATGGTATTGAAATTGGGAATGAAAATATTGAAATTGATAATGAAAATGTTGGAATTGAAGATGTTGAACATGATATTGAAATTGGGAATGAAATTATTCAAATCGATATTGAAAATGTTCAAGGTGAAAATATTCGAAATGAAGATGTTGAACATAATATTGAAGCAAGTGTAAATTATGTTTCACCATATTACATGAGAAATGAAGAACCTTGTGTGAAAGAAAGACATATTCCAAATTCAAGACCTTCAAGGACCCGTAAATGGTTAGTTGAAATTGATGATAACATTATAAACAATTTTGAAGGCAAGAGGTCAACACGAACTGTTCGGTTGTGGGCTAGAATACTTTTCAACCAATATTTTAGTGAAAAGTATTGGCCGAGCAATGTTGAATTTTTGTACAATTTCTAAAGATGCAAAAGATGAGACCTTTACTAGCCAAATTGAAGATTCGTGTGAAAAAGAGGACCGAAAAAAATTCTATTATTGTCAAAATCCTTTTTAATGCTCTCAAGTCTATTGGAAAAAATAACAAGGAAAAAGATAAGAGAGCTACTCGGAGAGTCATTACATCTGCCCTAGTAAGCCATCAATTTAAAAAGGTTCGCTTTATGAGACAAACTTGTATTGATTTTGACTTCAATCGTAAAACTTTGGATAGAGCGCTTACAAGAAGAGAAAGAATAGATGATCCTCTTCAAAATGATACATGGGATTTTGTCGGGAGGCTTCCACGTGTTGATAAGAAGCTAACCGATAATGTAAAGCAAACAATTCAACACTTTTGGCATGATAACTCTAGAGTATCAGCCAATGCAAAGGATGTTTTAAAGTTAAGAATTGGCAGTCGAGACCGTACACCGCATCCTAAACATTTCTTGGAATCAAGCCAAACAATGTTGTTCAAAAAATTTATTCAAACACATGCAAATATGGAAATCTCGCAAAGAACTTTTGAAGGTTTGAAGCCATTTTATTGTGTGCCTCTTAAGATTCTTAATACTTGTTGTTGAAAATACCATGTGGAGTTTTCAATGTACCATGAACTATTATGCTATATCCATTCTACTTTGCATAGTAATGAAATGTTGGAGGAGTGTGGTGCAATACATCTTCCGAAATCATCAAGGGACTTGCTAGATCTATTTTTATGTTCTAGGGATGATGGTTTCTTTTTCTATAGAAATGATTGTTTAAATGCAAAGTGCTCACAATGTGGCGGCTTGTCAAATTTTGTTGAATGTTTTCATGAGGGTTCCGAACATGAATTTGGAAAGAATCTTGTTGAGAAAAAGAGATATGAGATAGTCAAATGTACTTTGCAGAGTGGAGGTGAAGGTTCTAGATGCGAGTTGGTTACAAAAGAATGCAGTGTTGCTGATTTTATTTCAGATTTTAAGGACAATCTTTTCTACAAATATGCAAGGCATAGTCATAGGTTTGAGTGGTTGGATCAACAATTAAGGATATGTAAGGACTCTTTTCCGATTGGCACTATTATATCAGTTGTTGATTTTTTTGAAAACTACACATTGCAACCACAAAACGAGTTACAATCTTAGTACTACAATTCCATTTAGATTGCTATTTTTGTCCACATAATGTTTAGACATGCACCTGATAGTACAGAGGAGGATAGAAAGATAATCAAAGAGTATCATTTTTATATGAGTGATGATAGATCTCACTCGTCTGAGTATGTCCAACATTGTTTTGATAATTTTTTTGAGTTCTTGTAGGAGCATGGTATGGCATTGGGCCGACATCTCATTTGGTCACATAACTACACAGGTCAATTCAAGAATGCTCGTATGTTTTATTGGTTGAGTAGAATGCATGCAGAAAGGGGTGTACCTAATATTTGGATCTTTTTTGAAGTTGGGCATGGGAAAGGGGAGCATGATGGAGTAGGTGCATGTGTAAAGAGAGCTCTAGTTAAGGAGCAATTGAGGATTTCAGGAGAAAAATTGAATTATGCACATTATATTGTTGATTGGTGTAGTTCAACATTGTCACAAGGAGGGACACTTGATTCAACAATGCACAATTGTTTTTGGTTAGTTGACGAGGGTATAGTGGGAGGTAGATTGGATTGTCATACAATCAAATATTCTTCAAAGATGCATTCGTTTCGAAGCTCAGATGCAAGCATATGGACCATTTGGACATGACAGTTAGCTTGTTTTTGTCAGAGTTATATTCAGTGCAAGTGGGATCAATGTGAGTCAAGTGAGTGGGTGGATACATGGGTTCCACAGTATCTAACTCCTTTATCTCAAACTATATCCATGAAAAATTACACAATGGAAAGTTCACTTGATTACGATCGGCTTTCAGATCTACTACAGCTAAGACATGTTTTTGTAGTTGTTGCACCATAGGGGAATGAAGAGGAATCGGAATATTGGTTGGCTCGATGTGTGTGGGTAAAGCACAAGCTAACACAATCGATGGAAGATGATGATGGTTTCGTGTATCCTATAGGTCCATTTGTGGTTGCAAGAACTTGGTTGCGAACATACATGATAAGAAAGAATGGCATACCTGCATTTGAAGACTATGAGAAACACAAAACCATTCTCATGTATTCACACCTTGTTATAGCAACAAATGTTAAGTTGTTGAAGCATCATGCCAAACCAAAGACAAAACACCTACGGACACTTAGTAATGTTGATCATGAAGCAATATTGGATACTCTTAAGCAAAGAGATGACCCTTCAGGCACACTTGAATAGCATATTCAAGAATGGAAGGTACAATGCTTAAGCATCTTTTTGTTGTGACAATATAGATTTATCATTTGACAAATTTTGTGATATTCCTAGCACGATTGATCATGGACCTGTTGCAACAATAGTCAGTTCTAATCCTTTCAAAGAGGTATGCGATAGATTACAATAATATAGATTGGTTATTCAAAGCATTTTTTATAGTTTGCATTACCAATTCAGCATCATTCAGGTTGTTTAGATTAATATAGATTTGTTAGTCTAAGCATATTTTTTGTTGTGACAATATAGATTTATCATTTGACAAATTTTGTGATATTCTTGACATGATTGATCATGGACCTGCTGCAATAATAGGTAGCTCTGATCCTTTCAGAGAGGTATGTGAAAAATTACAATAATATAGATTGTTTATTCTAAGCATATTTTCTATTGTATGTAGTTTAACTGCTACCTTGATGGTTTGTATAGGTGCTTGTCACTCCAAAACGCCAACATACTACTCTTGTGGAAGACTGTGCCCTAAATGCCTCAAATAGGAAAATTTTGAAATGTGAAACAATGTAAAAAGGTCATAACTATGTATAGGCATAATCTATATCCAGTGATGTTTTTTGAAATACGGGTCAAATCTCTGGAATTGTATAAAGGGTATGTTTAAAATGTAAAAATATTTTTGTACTTAATCGAGCTACAACCGAAGGTTTTCTTCCTAGTTCTTTCCTGTCGGTATGCTCGTTTGAACCAGATTTTGTAATATATCCTATTTATATATAACAAATTACAGTGGCTTGCTAGTGTTTTGAAAAAAAAAAATGTAAAAAGTTCATGTGAATTTGATTTCCCATGTAATTGATTCAAGTTGATTGGGTAAGAGTTTTCTGATGCAAGAGCTAGGATTTGTAGAATCTTGATCCAACCTTAAATCTTTCTGCCCCCACATTTCATTGACATAGGCACTTTGGAATCTTAAGGGAAATCATTAGTCTAATGTAGCTCAAGGTGATTTAGCATATTTGAGTGCAAAAGAGGACCATACCTAGTGTAAATGTACCCATCCATACGTTTTGGAATAGTGTGTTTGGTCGTACGAGTTCGAGAATGAAAGTTGCACCACTTTGCAACTTTACACCATTTGCATTTGGCAACTTTTCCCTCAACTGAAAACTCATCACCATGGGAAAACACCTTCGAGATAGCAAAAAACAAGAGAGGTTACTGTAGATGGTCCCAACACAATCCCATATCATCAGAAAAAGGGTCTATAAAAATCATGGTTTTCGAGGAATAATCCATCAAAGATTGCTGTCTTTTAGCACTTTGGACTCTTAAGGGAAATCATCAGTCCAATGCAACTCAGAGTGATTCGTCGTATTTGGGTGCAAAAGAGGATAGTACCTAGCATAAAAATACCCATCCAAACGTGTTGGAATAGTCTGTTTGGTTGTACGAGTTTGAGTATGAAAGTTGCACCACTTTACACTACTTGCATTTGGCAACTTTTCCCTCAACTGAAAACTCATCACCACGAGAAAAAACCTTCGATAGAAAAAAATTAGAGAGGTTATTGTAGATGGTCCCAACATGATCCCATATCATAATATGAAGAGTCTGTAAGCATCACAGTTTCTGATGAATAGTCCATCAAATATTGCCGCTTTTTAGCACTTTGGACTCTTAAGGGAAGTTGTCAGTCCAATGCAGCTCAGAGTGATTTGGTGTATTTGGGTGCAAAAGAGGACCATACCTAGCATAAACATACCCATCCAGACATGTTGGAATAGTCCATTTTTTTGTACGAGTTCAAGAATGAAAGTTGCACCACTTTACAACTTTACACCATTTGCATTTGGCAATTTTTCCCTCAACTGAAAACTCATCACCGAGGGAAAACGCCTTTGAAATAGAAAAAACTGAGAGAGTTTATTGTAGATGGTCCCAACACAATCTCATATCATCAGAAGAAGAGTTTGTAAGCATCACAGTTTCTGAGGAATACTCCATCAAAGATTGCTGCCTTTTAGCACTTTGGACTCTTAAGGGAAATCGTCGGTCCAATGCAACTCAAAGTGATTTGGCGTATCTGGGTGAAAAATAGGAGCATACCTAGTGTAAAGGTACCCATAAAAATGTGTTGGAAAAGTCTATTTGGTCATACGAGTTCGATTATGAAAGTTGCACCACTTTGCAACTTTACACTGCTTGCATTTGGCAACTTTTCCCTCAACTAAAAACTAATCACCACCGGAAAACGCCTTTGAGATAGTGAAAAGTGAGAGAGGTTTTTGTAGATGGTCCCAACACAATCCCATATCATCAGACGAAGATTCTATAAGCATCATGGTTTTTGAGGAATAATCTGTCAAATATTGCTACCTTTTAGCACTTTGGAGTCTTAAGGGAAATCGTCGGTCCAATGCAACTTAGAGTGATTCGGCGTATTTGGGTGCAAAATAGGACCATACCTAGTGTAAACATACCCATCCAAACGTGTTGGAATAGTCTGTTTGGTCGTAAAAGTTTGAGTATAAAAGTTGCACCACTTTGCAACTTTACACTACTTGCATTTGATAATTTTTCCCTCAACTGAAAACTCATCACCACAGGAAAACGCCTTCGAGATAGAAAAAACCGAGAGAGGTTATTGTAGATGGTCCCAACATGATCCCATATCATTAGACAAAGAGTTTTTAAGAATCACAATTTATAAGGAATAGTCTTTCAAATATTGCTGTCTTTTAGCACTTTGGACTCTTAAGGGAAATTTCTTGTCCAATGCAGCTCGAAGTGATTTGGCGTATTTGGGTGCAAAAGAGGACCATACCTAGCATAAAAATACCCATCCAGATGTGTTGGAACAATCCATTTGGTCGTACGAGTTTGAGTATGAAATTTGTACCACTTTGCAACTTTACATTGCTTGCATCTGACAACTTTTCCTTCAACTGAAAACTCATCACCATGGGAAAATTCCTTCGAGATAGAAAAAAATGAGAGAGGTTTTTGTAGATGGTTCCAACATGATCCCATATCATCAGGTGAAGAGTCTTCCTGCATCACGGTTTCTAAGGAATAGTCCGTCAAAGATTGCTATCTTTTAGTACTTTGGAGTCTTAAGGAAAATCATCGGTCGAATGCAGCTCAGAGTGATTCGGCATATTTGGGTGCAAAAAAGGACCATAAATAGCATAAACATACCCATTCGGACATGGTGGAATAGTTTTTTTGGTTGTACGAGTTCGATAATGAAAGTTCCACCAGTTTGCAACTTTACACTTTTGTAGAGATTTAGGGATGTCCTCTTCAGATCACTCTATTCTGAATAGGTTTGCAGAGCTACCAATGTTAAATCCAAGTTGACTGACTTCGAGAAAAGTTGATTCCTTGAATGTAAGACTCCCAAGATGAAGGAAGACCATTAAGAGCCAACATGGTCAAATATTTGTCATCAACAATATGACCAATGGTAGAGAGTTGATCTCTCAATTCAAAAATCTTCATGAAGTAGGTGATGAAAAATTCTCCTTCTGCCATCTTAACATGATGAATTTGTTGCTTCAAGGCTAAAGCATGACTTGTGTTGTTGATCTCATACATCTCCTCCAAATTCTTAAGCATTTCTCTCGCTGTCTTCAACTTAGAGATGATAGGAACAATATGGTCCTTCAGGGAATCAACTAACATCTTCTTCGCCTTGATATATTTCTTCCTCCATTGAAATTTATCTTCCTCATCCATAGGTTCCGAAAATTTTGTCTCCACACTCAACCAATTCGTTTTCCTCCAAAGTGAGCATAATTCTAAATCTCCATGAAGTGAATTTTGATACTCCTTCGAGTCTATCCTCAATTTTAAGACCATTCACCATCTTGACTTAGATAGAGATAGACAAAAAAAAAAGGGAATAGAGGTATCGTTGCAATAACTGGTCCCAACAAAATCTTTTTCAAACCCGCTCTGATACCATGTTAGTGTTTTAATGATCAGATAATACAACTGAAAGCACTCAAAAAATGCAACACATAAGACAATAAACACAACAAGAAATCTACTTACAACTCAGGCCCAGCTCATGGCTGAATTTGATACAATGAATAATAGCACCTCTCCTAGATGCAAAGATACAATCGAATATGCTTCTCCATGAAATCGGCCTGCTACTGCAAGATGAAGCGTCGCTACTCAAGTGCAAACTTTTTCTTGGAATGTGAATTATGTTGAATGAACTTGATTGAGGAAATGAACAAACATCACCTTGTATTTATACAAAATAAGGTGACTCTTCAAGGAGGTCGACCTCTCTTGAAAATAATAAATTACAAAATAATATCAAGGAAGGTCAGCCTCATCCATTTAAATAAAATGAGTATAAATTAAATAGCCATAGGCTATCATTTAATTTATTACAACTTAATGTGATCACTATCATTTATGAAAAATGTGGTAGCATAGACAAGGCAGTGGACTATTTAAAAAAAAACTTCAAAGAAATGTGGTCTCATAGAATTCAATGACAAACAAATCCAATTGACAACTACTCATAGTTTTTAGTTATGCAATGTGAAGTAATGATTTGAGTTTGAAAGATGTGTAATGCAATGTAATCAGTGATATAAATATAAACTACATAATATAACCATTATTTTTTATGCTATTGTACATTGATATTTAACCATCGCTCAAGATAAAATTTTCAAAGAGTTTAATCATGCACATGAGGAACAAATTAAATTTCAATTGTCAACTTCTATATATCAAATTATCCAATAATCAAGTGTATGTCCATATACAAAAATGACATCGACACAAATTCAAACAAAGTTTTACAAAATGTGGCATATGCCATCTCAATATGTATTCAAAATTTACCTACCAAAATGTCTATCTCATCTTAAACTACTAGTGGATCATCAAAATGGAGCCTCTTTGAAGCACTTGTTGGCTTTGAAGGTAGGTGCACAAGAAAAATTCAAACCACAATTGAGATTAGTTATACTATATAATTTAAAATCGAATAATTAACATCAAAATCAATATACATTGAATTTAAATTGAACTCTAAAATTGAAATCTTGATTACCTAAAATATACGTCTCTTCACAGGGTCAGGAGTCCTAGAATATACCAAACCAACATTTGAAATTTCAATTTATATATGTGAACAAAAACATAAAATTGATCCAAGTTAGCATACGATTATTGGTAATAGGAACATATTTACCAAACAAAAAATAAAATAAACACATACCTCTTTAGGTTGATCTTTTTCTTTATATCTTTTAGGTGTTTCGACAGCTCCTCCTTGAGGTGTTTCAACACCTACTCTTTGAGGTGTTCCAATACCTACTCCTTTAGGGGGCGTGTCCTTTGTCAACAAATCTATATAGCTCATAATTGCTTGTACATAAAATTGACAAGTACATATGAAACTACCAATCTATGTCAATGTATGTATAATCAATATAAGATCTTAAAAATCTTAATTCAATCCAATTTGAGTTCAATTATCTTCCCTTTATCTAACTTTGTGCCTCCATAGTCTGGATGAGGCTGCACCTCACTCGCAGTAGGTATTTGCTACAAGAGGAAAATAAGATAAGCATACAAGTTATTATATAATTTCATTAATGACAATTCAAATGACAAGCAAGTATATAATATAAAATCTAAACGAGTGGGTGTGAAAATATATACTATGTGTGTGTCCAAGCCAAATGAAATGGCCCTAAGGGTGCTATCAATCACCCGTGTGAGCTCCTCCTTAGACATCAATTATTAAATAGACCATGTAAATAAATATTAGTACTTGATACTATCTCTTATTAATATTCATTTTTAAAAAAATGCAAGTTATGAAGTTACAACATAAATCTTACCTGTGTCACTATTCTAGAATCCCCCTCTCTAGCAGGAGAGGACTCTATAGGGTGCGCTCCACTCCCCTGTGACTGATCTATAATGTCCAAATCATGGAGGTCATAATTAGAAGTGTCTAAGGGATGCTCAACGGGTTGTACAAGAGGACCCAAGCATATCTAGGGGCACATAGTGCAAGTATGTGGCACACAAATATGTGGACCTGAGGAGGATGATGCACCACCACTCAATCCTTCACCAACATCACCAGAATATGGATGAGCTACTGTAGAAGCATGCAAAACCAAATGACCACTCAAAGAGTGAATAGCCTGAATAGTCTGTGTGGCTGCATCTTGGATAATCTCTTGATGATATATTGGAGGTGGCGAAGGAAGGGGAGGAAGGGGAACATTTGGGCACAGGACTACCCTAACTGCCCCTGGTCTATCTTGGGGCATACCTCCACCAATGCCCTGGAAGGCTTTAATGTCAAAGTAATTGACATGATGCCCTAACACAAACTCAGCATATAATTTTTTAATAAAATAAAATGGCATATCGGAATTATTGTTCGGTGGTTTATCAAAAACCATACACCAACGATCCCAAAAGTTAGCTACAATGTCCCTATGAATGCACCATTTTATAGAAAGTTTTATTTTATTCACATTCACTGGCAAATCAGTGTGGGGGTCAATGAATAAAGAGGCTATTTGGGCTTTGGTTATTTGGAGATCTTTCACATCATTGTAAGACAATCCACATCCATAATATTCCCTCATCTATTCTCGCCACAAATGAAAGGAATTACGTTGGGTGGAGAGGGTTTCTATATTTTTATAAATTCCTTCAATGTGTTTGTCATACCTCTAAATCAAGGGATTGTCTTATATGTTGGAGTTGAGAAGATACAACACCACAGAAGCCCAAAAGATCTTTGCAAGCAAATAACCTGTTACAAGGAGAAACAAAGAGAGGCAACAAAGGAAATGCTCAAGAATGTGGAGCCATGAATTCACATAAAATGTAAAATGAATTAATGATACAAAAGATAGTTTTCAACTACATATAGATGAAAACCCTAAAAAGGAAAACCCTAGGCTTGCACAATAATAATTAATAAAGTAATTAATTATTATGCACCTAATGTTAGCTTAAGTGAAAAGAGGTAAAAGGGAACTTTACGTAATTAAACAAATATTGTTTAATTAATAAAGTAAATACCCAATTACTCTGACATTATAAACTTCACAAATGCCCCTCAATTGCCCCAATTTTTCACCAATTAAGTCTTCAATTGGTGGCTGCAGAGGTGGTGGAGCATTTGGCTATGGAGGTGGTAGAGCGTTTGGCATTTGTGGATTTTCATTCTCAGCCATAATACCTGATTAAAGTTAAAAACTAATTAATTTAATTGAAATTACACAATATAAATGAAATTATTGTAAAAAAACCCTATTTTTTAATAAAAATCCCCAAAAAACCCTACTTTTTCACATTAATCCTTAACAAACTCTAATTTTTGATTAAAATATATCAACAACACTAGTTTTTAATCAAAATCCATTTAGATACATTAATTTTCAATAAAAATTCAATGTAAACTCTAGTTTTTGATAAAAATCAATAGAAAACCCTATTTTTGATTAAAAAATTCATAAAAAATACTTCAAATTAAGAGAATCTACTTGAAAAATTGATTACAACATTTAAAAAACCAAATACTTACCTTTGAAATCGAATATCTGATAGAAGCGGATATCGGATTTTTGCTTTTCCTTGTGTGCCCGCTTGTAAACAATGAGAACTGAAGTTATAAGAGTCAGCTGGATTTCATATAATGTTTCCACAAATCGGATATTTGATTTTTAGAAACTAGGTTTGGGCTTTGGTTTGGCTAAATTTACTGACACCCGAACCTAGAGAAGTCAACTCGACGTTTCCGCACTTTTGAGTCGATCCAAAACGTGATTTTTTTCTCATTGCTACTTTTTGGCCCATCATGATCTTGCACATACCCATGATAAAAATTCCTCCATCCTCCAATGCCACCAACCTCTAATCACATGCAAGGAAATAATCAATGATTTTCCTTGACAACATGCTCAATCTCAACTCATCTACAAGATAATTAATAATTATTTTAATGTTTTGGAAAGCACTTTCCCAAGCATCAAATGTAAGAAGATAGATTACTTGATTGGCACATCCCAATGGAAGATATATAAACTACTTGACATATTACAAAACTCATAAAAGTAATTTGAGTTGCATCTTCTCTTGCAAAGAAACTTACCACCAAGTTACCACTAATAAGAGATGCATTAAAATGACTATGTAACCATTTATGAATCCTCATATATTACAATTGGATTATGTCCCTCTTGATAGGATGATTTGGTGAGTCCTCATCCTGCTGGCCTAGAGATAAATTTTTTACTCTATACCCTCACCAACATACCAATGCACAAATGCACACTTAGCATACATAAGATTAAACTTGTGATCAATGTGAGAAAAGACCTTAACAACACCTCTGGAGTTAGGTATTATACAAATTTCCTTTTATATTTGCATTATTCAATATGATCAAGACTATTACACATCCAAACTTCAATGTAAAACATAAGTATCACTTACTAAATTTATCCTCTCCTTTCACATAACAAACCATTTTCAATAATTAACCACCAAACATTTTTTAATTTATACAAAAGGTAAAAGCAAGAAGTTGGGTCCACGAAGAGGGGAAGTTTCGGCTAAAAAAAAGTCGCACAAGAAAAACGTATGCATTATTTAAAAAATACATCTGTGTGCTTTGCTACGGGTACTCGAGCCTAAATCTAAATGCGTATGCGTTTAGATTCAGGTATGTACTAAGAAACGCATACACATTATAAAATGTGTACACGTTTTATAATGTGTACACATTACTTAAAGCTATTTAATTTTTTTTTAATGAATAGGTAGCTATCTATATTAAATTAAAGATAAGAGTACATATTCAAAAAAAAAAGGGTGGGTGGTAAAAAGGCACACCCTGAAAGCTATTTAATTTTTAAAATAAACCAATTTCATTTTCACTTTTACCTACAAGTTTGTTGGAGTGATAGCGATAGAGGATTTCACGCACGCATTTGTAAGGATCAATTTCAACCCATTTTTAGTTGTCAACTCCTCCCATCAACACAAGCAACCTTAGTGAACTCTAGGTTGGTTAAATTCTGCACTTTTTTGGCTTTATATCTTTCATTTTTTTGTTTATAATTGTTTTTTATTTTTTTATTTCTTTTGTATTTAGCTTGATTATTTTATAGTTTTTAAATTATATTTGCAAACAAAATCACCAATGCAAAACAAAAACATTAAATTCTAAATTGAAAACCTTAAAATCTATACCTAATTTAACCCTTAACTAGAAACAAAACTTAAACTTAAAAATCAAAACCCTAAACCCTAGGTTACAAAAAAAATAGACCTAAAATCTAAAACCCTTAAACCTAGGACCTAAAACCTAAACCTAAAACCCTAAATCTGAACCTTAAACCACAAAAAATAGGTGTAGACACTTAAAAATGTCTCAATGGATCACATTGGCTAACTAACATCATTTCATCCTCAAACCTATCCTCTTTTCGCTTGTTTAATTAAATAAGCTTAATTATTTAATTAAATGCCTCATTTTCACCTATTAATCTAATTGACCTAATTGGGTTAATTCACCCCCTCTCACACTGACATTTCATCCAATTTAATTAAATAATGAAAATTACTTAATTTTAACCCTAAGTCCTCTTATTAAATTAAATAACCTAATTTTTAAAATTAAATATCATATTTGCATCTCTTTTTCATTAAATAAATCAATAATTTGATGAATATCCTCACATTCCTCACCTTGCACATTCAAATTTAGTTTTAATTAATTAAATTGCTAATTTCCCTCTCATCCACTTGCATAGGGAATATTCCAAAGGAGAATTCTCCTATTTTCCTCCAAAAAAAAGGTAATTATTACTCCAAACAAACTTTGAAACAACTTTTTAAAGTTGTTGCAAAGTGTGTTTGTTTGCATGATTATGAGCCCTTGATCTTTTATTGATCCATGTGATCTTTGATTTTCATCCATTGATGAAAATCCTTGATCCATGTTTCATCATCCTTTCATTTGTGATCATTGATAGATCAAATCAATCTCATCCATTTCTTTTTCATTTGATCTCCATCAAATCAATTATTTAATGAATATTGTCTAAATCCCCTAATTTGCATAACTACAACTAAATATTTAATTATCAAATTACTAATAAATCTAATTCCCCCCACTTGCAAAGGAATATTCCAAGGGAATATTCCTCCTTTGTACATTCCTCCAGAAGAAATATTCCATGGAATATTCCTTCCCCTTTTGCACAATTAAACTTTATTTTAATTTGTTAAATATCGATTTCCTTCACCCATGAATATTCTAAAGAATATTTTATCTCCTCCAATCATTAAAAAAAAAGAATATTCTTACAAAGCTTCATATGCAAGTTAACTCAAAACTTCTTGTGCAAGTTAACTTATGACCTCTTATACAGGTCAACAATGTGTTTGTTTGAAGGAATATGAATCCTTGATTAAATCTAATCTTGCATTCTCACTCGTTGATGAGAATCCATGATCCATGCCTCCAATTTCCTCCATCCTTGGCCATTGATTAGCCTTTTCAATCTTAGCCCTTAATTTTTTATTTTCTATCCTATAAATAGGTTACTATTTGGAGACAAATGGATCCATCTTTCAATTTCTAAACTTATGTTGTTGAAATCACTAACACTTGCACTCATTTTTAACTCACATTTAGGATATTTTAGTTCATTTTTAGTTGCATAATAGCTTAGAATCCATTAATGGCTTCCATGCATCAATTTAGCTAAATAGATAATTAGGTTTTGAATATTTTAGATTAATCTCATTTAAATTAGATTAGAAATTGCATATCTACATCTTTTAGCATAAAATCATGGTAGATTAACTCTTGCATCATACTCATTTTAGCATAAATCATGTTTTTATGCACATATCACAACTTTTTCATTGATTCTCTTCAATATAATCGATTAAAATAGGTTAATTTATCACGAGATTAGGAAAGGGTTGTTTTTCCACATCAACACAACACCAATTCCAAAACAGGATAAGTTTTAGATGAGTTAGAGTAATGATATTGCTATCAGGATTCAACTGTGTAGTTTTCAAGTCAAACTCATTGACCCGTGATTCATGAGTAGTGGTTCAAAAGATCCCATCTCTCATGATAATTAATGGTCCACTTAGCACTCATTGCATCTAGGTGATGCTCACAGAGGTGAAGCATTGGTTCATCCTGGGAGGTCACCCATCCTAGTACTGCTCTAGCTCAAGCGTGCTTAACCATAGAGTTTCCCCCAAGGTTAAGCCCACTTAGCTTGCTACCCCATTTGAAAAACCTTCAACAAGTGTTATTCCTTATGAACCATTCATTAGAGAGCCCCTTTAGCTCATCAATTGATAAGTAGGAGGTTTCTTCCACAACATGTCAAATCATGATATTGCTATTAGGATTCAACTATGTAGTTTTCGAGTCAAACTCATTGACCCATGATTCATGAGTAGTGGTTCACAAGAACCCATCTCTCATGATAATGAATGGTCCACTTAACACTCATTGCATTTAGGTGACACTTATAGAGGTGAAACATTGATCCATCCTGGGAGGTCACCCATCCCAGTACTGCTCCAGCTCAAGTGCGCTTAACCACAAAGTTTCCCCCAAGGTTAAGCCCACTTAGCTTGATACCCCATTTGAAAAACCTTCAACAAGTGTTATGCCTTATGAACCATTCATTATAGAGCCCCTTTAGCTCATCAATTGATAAGTAGGAGGTTTCTTCCATAGCATGTCAAATTATGATATTGCTATCATGATTCAACTGTGTAGTTTTTGAGTCAAACTCATTGACCCATGATTCATGAGTAGTGGTTCACAAGAACCCATATCTCATGATAATGAATGGTCTACTTAGCACTCATTGCATCTAGGTGATGCTCACAGAGGTAAATCATTGGTCCATCTTGGGAGGTCACCCATCCCAATACTGCTCCAGCTCAAGCACTCTTAACCACGAAGTTTCCCCCAAGGTTAAGCCCACTTAGCTTGCTACCCCATTTGAAAAACCTTCAGCAAGTGTTATGCCTTATGAACCATTCATTATAGAGCCCCTTTAGCTCATCAATTGATAAGTAGGAGGTTTCTTCCACAACGTGTCAATTTATGATATTTCTATCAAGATTCAACCATGCAGTTTTTGAGTCAAACTCATTGACCCATGATTCATGAGTAGTGGTTCATAAGAACCCATATCTCATGATAATGAATGGTCCACTTAGCACTCATTACATCTAGGTGATGCTCATAGAGGTGAAACATTGGTCTGTCCCGAGAGGTCATCCATCCCTGTATTGCTCTAGCTCAAGTGCAGTTAACCATGGAGTTTCCCCCAAGGTTAAGCCCACTTAGCTTGCTACCCCATTTGAAAAACCTTCAACAAGTGTTATTGCTTATGAACCATTCATTATAGAGCCACTTTAGCTCATCAATTGATAAGTAGGAGGTTTCTTCCACAACATGTCAAATTATGATATTGCTATCAAGATTCAACCCTGTAGTTTTTGAGTCAAACTCATTGAACCATGATTCATGAGTAGTGGTTCACAAGAACCCATATCTCATGATAATGAATGGTCCAATTAGCACTCATTACATCTAGGTGATGCCCATAGAGGTGAAGCATTGGTCACTTTCGGGAGGTCACCCATCCCAGTACTGCTCCAGCTCAAGTGTGCTTAACCATAAAGTTTCCCCCAAGATTAAACCCACTTAGCTTGCTACCCCATTTGAAAAACCTTCAGCAAGTGTTATGCCTTATGAACCATTCATTGTAGAGCCCCTTTAGCTCATCAATTGATAATTAGGAGGTTTTTCTTCCATAGCGTGTCAAGTTATGATATTGCTATCAAGATTCAACCATGTAGTTTTTGAGTCAAACTCATTGACCCATGATTCATGAGTAGTGGTTCACAAGAACCCATCTCTCATGATAATCAATGGTCCACTTAGCACTCATTGCATCTAGGTGATGCTCATAGAGGTGAAGCATTGGTTCATGCCGGGAGGTCACCCATCCTAGTACTGCTCTAGCTCAATCGCGCTTAACCATGAAGTTTCCCCCAAGGTTAAGCCCACTTTGCCTGCCCTCTGAGTAGACATTTAAACACTTTCATAGTTTATAATGCTTAGTTTTAATAAATGTTTAATTTAACTACAATTCGATTAATCCTATTTAGATTGAGTATTAGTGGCTTCAATGTGCTTTGATTCTTCATGGATTAAGCATAATTGTTCCATACTAATATCCTTGGTCGGCATTCTGGCGCTAGAAGGAGGGTAAACCGATCAAATTTAATCAATTTCTAGCTCGAATTCCATTTGTAAAGGTATCAGATATTTGTAAAAAAATGGTGACACTAATAATTTTTAAAGGTATCAAATATTTGTAAATGACGATGCTCGACCAAATAGCGACACTATGGTCATCACTGGTTTCTCTGCACAATGACACCCAAGTTCACCAAAGTGACACCGCAGTGCACAAAAGCGACATTATCGTGAATAGTGATGCCAACTTTGGTAAATATTTAACCATCTTTTTTCAGCATGTGTTTTAATTTTTTTGATTCATTAGATTACTAGCATGCCTCTGACTTTCTTTTGGTTTTTAGGCTAACTAGGTTTTGCAGATTTGGAGAAAAAACTAGGAAATTATTTACCCCAAATTGTTAGGGTCATAACTTTCTACTCGGTGCTCAAATTTCGAATCCGTTTGCACTATTGGAAAGCTCTCCAAGAGGACTAATTCAATCCCTAAAAAATTAGTGCCTATGGTATTCAATTGTTGGGGAATAACACAAGTTTAAACCCCAAGTTCCGCTTTGAAGGCCTCTGAAAATGTGAATTACTACAACATAGAAAAAAAAATTGAAAATTTTAATTTTTCAATTTTTCTTAGTTGTAGTTATTGTAATAGTGTTTTGACACTTGTGGGGCAATTATAACCCATAATATATTGTTTTGGCTTATGTTTTAGGAACACTAAAATTCCATTGGGTTTTAAAACTTACAATCTTAGGACAACTAGCTTTCAATTGTGCTTAAAATTCACTTTCAAAGTTGGCTAAAATTGAGCCATCATTTCATCATTGTATTTTGGGTTTAAAATTTAACAAGGAAACTTAACATTTCATTTGGTGCATACAATGAATTCATCTTAGCTTTAGAGGTTAAAATGAATGAGTGTTTTCCTTGTTGTGACACACTTGTAGTGTGTATCCAATCCCCTTGCACTTCGTGCGATCTTGGGTGAAGAGAAACACTCCAAGTGTACTTCACTATTTTTGTGCACTTATAGTATGCATCTAATCCCCTTGAGATTTTTGTGATCTTGGGTGAAGAGAAATAATTAAGTACGATTTTATGCTTTGTGTCAACCTTAAGAGAGGACTTACTATGAGATACACCCTGCAATGAGAAACTCATAGGAAAGTTCTTGCAAGCATGTTTACTGGCAGGCTATATTAAAGGTTGGGAAATCATGAGAAAGTACCTTCTATCATAGACTATATAACATACTGCACCTAGTACCATGCCATAACTGGAACGAGAACAATAGTAAGAGCCTTAAGTGGCAAAGCAGGTGTGTATACAACTGGGTGTTCTCGGTTTGTTACTAAGAACCAAATTATTTAGTTACCAAAAGCCTTAATGCTTGTTGGTGCAAGAATAGTCACTCTAAAGTCGCCCCACATTTGTACTATTCATTATTGAAACAGAAAAATCCTTTTGATCTCCATATTTTAAGGATTTTGATATTTGGTGGTCTTAAGAAGTGTGTGATATGGAGGGGAGCCAGTGTCACCAAATCTCTAACTGTTCACAATGTCTTAGTGTTTGGAGAAATCTGAGTGGGGATTCAAAAATTAGTATCTTTTGAGCCTAGGATGGTAAATGCTTGTGAGTTAATTTTATACTTTTCTTGGTTCCAAAACATTACAAAACAAACATTCACAATATTCCTCAAAATTTCAAACACTTTGGTCTAAATATGGATACCTTTTGAAATAGCCTTGATATTAATGCTTGTCCTAAGGATTTTTATCCTTAGAGATTTCTAAATATCTTGACTTATATCTCAATCCATATTTCTCAAAGACAACACAAGCAATTATGGCTTCAACCCCATGATTTTCACAAAATGGAATTTGTGAAATTTATGGTGTCTTTGACATAAAAATTTAGTTTGAAAACATAACCAAGACAAGTGTTTGTGGTAAAAATAGCTTCATTAATCGAAGATTAAATCAAATGAACACCCCACATTGATGTATGTTCAAACTTTGACTCCCCCAAAACAAGCAAATTGAGACAAGAAACATTGAGTCTACATTTTATTGTCTAAATCATTGAGTTTCATTATCCAAAGTCATTGAGTTCTATTGTGAAAATCATTAGGTCCTATTTCCAAAATAATTTGAGTCCTATTTTACCAAAATATTTGAGTTCTTGGAGTATTATTACTATAGAGGTATATAATTAATCTTACTACCTTGGTCTTGGAAAACAAAGGTTCACTCTAGGCCAACATTGGGTCAAACATTTCACTCACTCCTCCATCAAATTTCATCCTTCACTTCACCATACTTTGAAAAAATTTCAAATACACCAACACTTTTGGACATAGACATATATAAAACCAACCCCTAACTTAGCTACTTTGTATGTGAAATTTATATTTTTCATGCACTTAGTTGTGTTATTTATCATCTTTGAACTAGTTTATCTTGAAGGTCACAAGTCTACCCTAAAGATTTCCAAGTTCATCAACATCCTTTATCCAAACATCAAAAAATCAAACTCTTAAGTCAAAAGTGTTGTCCCAAAATGTTTACAAAGATCACTTCCCACATCATTCACCTCTTCGTCCCCCATTATCATTATTACTCTAAAAATACTTAGAGCATCCATTTTACAAATATTTGAGTCAACTAGAGAGTTCAAACATTACATATCTCAAAAGAAATCTCCCATAGGTGACACAAAATTTATGGTAAAGACAAGATCACAACACAAGAGAATCATGGAGAAAAAAAAAGTCACATTTACCTTAAGTGATCCAAATCCTCTAGAATTTGATCCAAGAAGTCAAGTTACCCCATCACAACAATCATTATCTCCATCAGGGCCATATGAGATCGAAGACGTTACAAATAACCGATTTGGAGTTACTAGGAAGGAAAACATGGAACATCAAGCCTTCGAAAACGTAGCTCCCATTTCCCCATCATTTTTTGCATAAAATTTTACACAAGGCTTCACAACTCCATTACTAGGGCTAAATCAGATATCCACTCCCAATCTTGCAACTAGCCTTTCCAAATACTTTGGTGTAACTCTTCCATTTGAAAGCACCAAAGTTGTTGGTGCCCTTGATACAAATCCACCTCAAGCCACTACTTGGACAGTTACCTTTGGTGTTCCTCCTATTCCCAAAGATCCCCAACACCCCTATAAACCCCTTGAAATTCATTACTCCACCACAACCTCCACATATCGAGGACACCCCTCTTCATCCATACCCATAAGTATGACATGTGTGCCCACCATCACACAAAGTATTGTGGACCAAGTGTCACAAGTAGATCCAAAAGGGAAAGGAAATACCCTCACACAAATTCAAACCTTAATGCATGTAGGGACATCTCTATCCAAAATTCCAATTGGTTTATCCACACCATTGGTTTCACAAAACACATCTATCCCATCCATTATCAACCCATCTCAAAATAATCCCTTGGTCACAAATCCCATGAATCCATGTAATCCCTTGACCAAATCCCTAAAACAAGGAAATCCTAAAGACATGGGAAAAGGGAACCTTTTCAATCAATGGACTCAAGGTCCTAGTGTGTCATTACCATCACAAAATATAATGCCATCATCCTCATCTTTTCCCACGGCCCCCTTTACCATGTAAAAACAACATGGACCTCAAACTTACATTCCTCCTCCTCAATCCACAATATTAAAAGGAATGTTAAACCAAGGGAATCCCCAACCCCTCATCAACAATCCACTATCTACTCAAAATATCAATGCCCCCAATCCATTACAGATGTCCCAAAAACCAACCAATCCTACATTGCAAGTACATGCCTTAGCTTTACAACAAGCACAACAAGCTTATCAACAAGCCATACAATAGTAGAAAAAAAAAAAAGCATCCCTAGTAGCACAACAACAACAACAACAACATCAGGTAACCCTAGTAGTACAACAACAAGAAGTCTTAATGGCTCAGTAAGAAGACCTAGCCGCACAACAACAACAACAATAAGAAGAAAAAGTAGCCTTAGCAGCACAACAACAACATCACTTAGCCCATCAAGTAGCCTTATTAGCACAACAACATAAAATAACATTAGGAGTACAACAACAATAGAAAAAACATCAAGAAGCCTTAGCAGCACAACAACAACAACAAAAACATGCAACCTTAGTAGCACAACAACAAAAACAAGCTCAACAAGCTACCTTAATAGTGCAACAACAACAAGAAGCCCAACAAGCTACCTTAGTAGCACAAAAACAACAACAAACCCAACAAGCCATCTTAGCCACACAAAAAAAATCTCAACAATAACAAGCCCAACAATGTTCAACAACTGCTCACACAACAACAAAGACAATAAGGTATATACTATAAACCTCAACAAAACATCATCAACCCAAACACATTGGGAACATATATGCCTCCACCACAATCACCTTCACAATATCCTACACCACCATATACACCATACAACACCTCATCATATCAAAATATCACATACAACTCATCCATCATCCCAACATATGTTCCTCCACTAAATCCTCAAGACGATCTAGAATCACAATTCAAGGCGCTATCCCAAGAAATGAAAGAACTTCAAATGGGAAAGAGAAAGAATCCCCATACACAAAATCTATGTCCTTATCCATTCGATTGAAACATCGTAATGGTACCTTTTCCTCTCAGATTTGAGGTTACCAAATTTGATAAATATAAAGGGAGAGGAAGTCATGTGGACCATATCCAAGATTTTAATGTCATGTGCATGGAGGTGGCCTATAATGATTCCTACTTAATGCGCCTCTTCCCATGAAGTTTAACAAGTCCTTCCATGCATTGATTCTCACAATTTCCCCCAAGCATCAAAACTTTCCAAGAAATGGTTGAAAATTTCATAGGTCACTTCTCCTTCAATATTGACATGGATGTAAGCTTAGAAGAGTTGTATACTCTCAAAAAAACAAAGGAGAATCTTTCTACAATTTCTTGCAACGATGGAGGCAAAGAGCTAGTAAAAGCAAGTGGCCACTTCTTGACGAACAAAAAGTGGGAATTATCATAGCAAATCTAGATCTGGATTTATCCTTAAACTTGAAGATGTAGTGCATTACCACTTATGATGAGCTTGTCCCTAGAGCTCTTAACATCGATCGAGCCCTAATATTATAGGGGAACACACATGTGTATAAAGAAAACTGACCATCCACTAGTTTTAAATACAAGACCCACTATTGGATCAAGAATAAAAATGTTACTAGTGATGGTGTTTTTGATGCAAAGGTGGTCTTAACTAATCCTAGACAATAATTTACCGAAACCATGAACACACAACAACTATACGTGCAACCACCAAACAATCAACATATGATTAGTGCCACAAACACTCAACGCGGACAACAAAGAACAAATAGTGCTCCTAAACAACAATTCACTTCCTTAGGGGAACCTATGGAGGATGTGTTGAAGAGGTTGACACAATCTTATCTTATCACTCTCCCAAATTTCTCAAACTATCAAGAGCCACAAGTCAAACCTCATAGCTATAGAGAAGATCATTTTTGTGAATTTCACCAATACACGAGTCATAACACAAACAATTATTTTAGACTCAAACATCTAATTGAAGATCTTATCAAGAACAATGACACATTCATGTCGATAAAAAAACAGGGAATGAAATTTTGAAAATTTACACAAACCCTATGCCTGACTATAAAAAAGTAAAAGATTCAGGAAAGGCATCGACCTCAAAAAATGTAAACAATACCCATGATACCATAATGGGACATATTTATTCATCACAACTTGAGGAATCAGACACACATCAAGATACTATTTAAAAAAAAAAATTCAAAACCATCAACAATATTTAGCACTATTTTATACTGTAATCACTTCAGGTGGATATCAAATTGTGGTATCTCTCCTACATATGACTCGATGATTGGGCATGTTGAATAAGTTCCAAACGAGCCAAAAATATCCCTTATTGCACCCATACCCACAAAATTTTGTGAAGAGTCTTTTATTGATGATATATCATCCACCCAAGGATCATGTCAAGAGGAGGCTCTTGAGGATAACAAAAGTTACTTCAAATTGAGTCAGGATCAATAACCCCTATCCCTAGATTTCACCAAGAGCTAAGTGACATCTTCCAAACCATTTTAAACTCCAAATATTTCCCCCATATCACCCTTGAGATTTTTCTTTCTAACGGACATATAGAAATTCTTCATCCAAAACATGAGTCTCCCACTCTTTATATTCCTACACAAGAGAAAGCAACCATTGAGTTTCTTGATTCTTACAGGGAGTATGCATCATCAACAACTTTTGATTCAACATCAACATCTTTTGAGGTAGTATCAACAAATAACAATGTCATAGAATCAGAGCAAATAGTTCATATTTTGAAACAATAGACACACATAGCAATATCATGTGTTCTTGACAAGTCAGATTTAGTGGCTATGGATCAAAGGATACATTATCAGGGCAAATGATTAGGTATTGGTAATACCTTCACAACACCGGGGCCAATCATTTTTACAAAAAGTATCAACATATGGGGCATGAAGTATCCTTATGATGAAAATACAGTCAATGCTACAACTAGTTGTAGGCATTCACCCATCATCTCATACACAAATTGGGACCAACGTAAAAAGAAGAATTCCTATCAAAGAAAGGTGAAGATCATCAAATAAAATTAAGCAGTAAAGACAAAAGGACACATCAAGTACAAATGGATACCAAAGAAAAATAAAGAAAATGATCCCTCCAAAACTACATTAGTCAAAGAAACTATGGGGTAGAATAAAAAAGGGAAATGTATCCATCAAAAGAGTCCTCAAATACAAAAGAATACTTCTCAAGCAAGGAACAAAGTATATCCAGTGGTTGGTCCTAATTCCATGAAAACCTCCATTCCCACCCATCATTGCTCATTTTCCCAAGTTTGGAGAGTAAAAAATTCCAAACTATCGATGAATATATTCCATATTCCTTCGTGCATGACACCATACACTCCATTCGCAATATACAATTTTTGCATTAACCGTGTGTTGGAAGCTACTCTTCATCATGAGGATTCTAAAGGTACTCTATCATGATGTGCACATATAGACAAGGTTAATCTCGGTATCCACAAGGAAAATCAGAGTTCTTCAAGGTTGCATTCAAGTGCTCATATCTTAGCAAAGCAGCTTCTTCAAGTAGGATATTGCTGTCACATTATGATAGTGGCCTCTATATCAGTTCCACCAGGTGGTTCAACATGAGGGTAAAACTTTTATAAAAAAAAAAAAAATAGCAAAAATAGTAAAAATAAAACCAGTTCTCCAGTGAAAACCACTATGGTGGTGCTTTGGGCAAGTACCATGATGAAAACCTAGAAAACAAGCATCATGAGTAGAACCGGGCACCTATATGATCCTTCTCAGGCATAAGAATCTCATCCTTGTCATGATAAATCCAATGTTCCCTCCATCCATCCAATCCATATTTATCAAGATATTCCATTTTATCTTGATCTTGATAAAGATTCGACGTATACTTCAACTCTACTGATAGAAATTTTTTGATAGGCTCTTTACCATTTTATCTCATGAAGCCTCGTAGCCTATATCTAGCATGATAAAAATCTCTCAAAATATTTTCACATATTTTGGAGACGTGTGCCTAAATTCTATTGACCTGAACCTCCTGAAAGAGAAAATTAGTGAGACATTTGAGATATCCTGTCGATGGGCTATTTAGTCTTGAAGGCTTGAAGTGTTCAGATTAGTGTGACAAGTGATCGGTCTTGCCAATGGGAGCCATTGGTGTAACTTGAACAATATACACAAATTTCCCAACTCTTGACGAAGATAGAAGTCTCGCCGAAGAGTTCCGTCGGGGAGACTCTGGTCAATGAATTGTTTGTCAGGCTAACTTTGGTCTTCAATTAGACCTAGGAAGTTTGGATAGATAATAGAATTGTGGCTGATGGGTCATGTCGGTATGAATTTGGCTAATGATCGGATCAGGGTGACATTGGTCTTTGAAATGACCTGTGAATGTCACTCTGGTGCTTGTGATCTAGCCAAAGAATTTTGTTGGGGAGACACTTACCGAAGTGAAGCGCATCAGGATGACATTGGTCTTCGGGTAGACTTGAGAATGTTGGACCAACTATGTTAGTCTGGGTTATAGGTATGATTTGTGTGAGTCTTGTCGATGAACAAATGGTCAGGTTGACATGAGACTTTAAAATGTATCTTACCGAAAGTGATGGTCTAGTCGATGTGATATGATCGGTGTGAGTCTAGTCGACGGTGCTTGGGCATTGTGACATGGTCTAGAGGGATGAGTTCTCAGGGTTGCTCCGAATTAAGATGTCTAGACAATGGGTGTGTTCGATGTGACGCCTACCAATGAAGTGTTCTCAATTGTAGTAAGATGAAGGTCATCAGGGTGATATATGAGCTCAATGAGACTTATTGATCTTTTTAAGATAGTGTAGGTTTTTCCAATAGAACTGTTCTTGTTGTTCATCGATGTGACTTAGGCCGACAAGATGGTTCAAAAGGTGTTTAAGATTAATGACATTGGGGTGACTAGAGGCTTCGATGTGACATTATGAACTCTTGTCGGTGGAAATTCTCTTGTTGATACGCCTAGTCAGGACTTCGGAACATTGAATGACATCAGGTAGACTTTGGTGATCCATGTCTATTTCAAGACTATGACCAATATATAAAGTCAAGCCGATGGATGTGAAGATGAACTCAGTTGAACAAACATTGAGTTGGTCAGACTGCTGAGGTGTTAGATGCACATTGGTGGATAGTGCTAAGTTGGATGTAACTATTCGTGACTCATAAGATCAACAATTGCTCTGTAGGGAATTGAATTGAACCATGTTTTTAGAGGACAAACTAATCATTGGATTGGTTGAATTGGAAGTTTGACATGGAAGTTTCTGTGTGTTTGAATTGTATGCTAGTAAGCATGTGAACAGTGAGAATTTTGTATGAGAGAACATGGAGAATATGAACCTATGAAGGCTGAAGAGGCTGGGCTGGCCGAGAGGCTAGCTGGGAGAGAGTCAACTAGTTAGAGGAGATGAATCTACACTATGTGTTGTGTGAGGGTATTGTAATAGTGTGAGGATTTTGAGCAATGCTTTTCCAGTTTGTCTCTAGATGGAACACGATGTAACTCTTGTAAAGGCTATGAGCTTGAGATTTTATTGTAACTCTTTTTGTTGCTAAATAGTACAATGGCTTGATATTTTGGAGTATGGGGTTTTTTTTCCAAAAGGGTTTTCCCCACATAAATCTGTGTGTCCATATTTTTTGTCTTTCATATTTATTGATTTTGTAAGTTTGAATCTGTGCATAGTGTTGAATCTAGTTAAGTATGCATGTTCTTTTCTCATAAGGGTTAATGTGGGAAATCAATTGTACTTGTAACACCCCACCATGGAACCCAGGAAACATTACGTCAGTAACACTAAACTTCTGAATTTTTTTTTTTAAACATTTAATATCATCATGTGATTACAAACCTAGCATAACGCTCTACGGTTCCACAACAACGCTACGTAAGTAAAAAATTAAACACAACACATCAAGAACTACATGTAAATAGGACAAGTGAAAATTCAAATCTAGATTACGTTACAAGTACATTTATAATAAACGAGATTGTAACAAATCTTGATATATCAAAGATTAATACAAATAAATCTCATGTAACATCATGATTGAGTACAATAATGAATAATATCAAGAGCATATGATGACCACCAACTCGTCCGATGAACAACTCTAAGAACGACATGCATCCAAGATTCTACCAAGAACAAACATGACTCAAACAATATCACCTGCCAAGGACCCAATGGAAGATGTGGCACATTCTTCCCAATCGTGTGGAACTCGAAATCCCACCCCCCATGCTAGGAGATAGAACAAGTTCTCAAGACATACAGAAAACAAGGAGAACAATGACACAACACATGGTCGACACACATGACATCACAATGACAATACATAACATATTTCCAATACATTTGTTAAATTTGTCACTTAATTAGCAACTTTTGATAGGTTACCCATGCAACTACTTCTAGGTCCGGCCCCTAACAAAAGCCAACAAGCATTCAAGAGAAAAATTATTTTCACAAGGACTCAAGGTAGATGAATATATACCAAGACATATACAATGCGATAAACCACTTAGCATGCATGGAAAGTCACCCATGAACAATCACATTCTCATGTCATGGAATATAAATGTACTATAAGAAATCAAAAGCACACCAAATGTGCATGACCCATGTAATCACATTGAACTCAAGACAAAGAACCTCCAAATTAACATGTCATAGTTTATCTCAATAAAATTACAATTCCAAGCCTCTGGAAGTCTTTACAAAGAAAAACTATGCACAAAAGGCTAGATGATATCTAAATCAGGTATTTATTCATTTACCATACCCTCCATCAAACCGTATAATATTTTTAAGATCAAGTCATAATATTTCCATTCCACTACTGTTCCAAAAATAAAATAATAAAGTACATATGTATCCTATACGAGGATCTCATCATTCAATGATCAGTTCAAGCAAGAGTAGAATAGAAACATTAGCTTAAAACATCATCCACTTTATTATTAAAAATATAGATATAATTTATCAATTATAAAATTTAATGAGAATTCTCATTTATGACTAAAATAAAATGTGTCACATTTAAATACATCAAACACTCACTGACCAAAAGACTATTTAACTCACCAATCTACAATTGGTAAACTTGAGCATTTAAAGATCCAATAATTTAAATCACACCTATTCATTATAATGTTAAAGGCAATTCATCGTTCCAAATCTATCATCACCAAAGTGATACAATTTATATGTCGTCAAATAATAAAACGGATCTTAAATAAAATATATAAATATCCAAGTGCCCATTTCATTAGTTGCAAATTAACCAAGTATAAACTAAATTACTAAATAAACCTATTTGTTTATTTTCAATATTAACTACATTTATATTATAGGTACCATATGCTTAAAGCTTAAAAATTAATAATATTACAAAGAGACTCCCATGCTTTTCCCATGTAAATACCTTTATTTCCTAAGTATTCCTCTCATCCTAATTCGTATTAAGAGATAAGTATTAAATAAATGTTGATCATATGCCTCAATAAAGAGACTACGCTTCTAAACTTATGGTAATGTTAAATAAAGCCAAGTGAAATTAAAGTTAACACTATCGACCAAAAGTCTAAAAGCTCGCAGCACAACTAGTAGCCTCTTTACGAGTTAAGTCAAGGTTTAGATGAACCGCCAACCAGCTTGCATGCATGCACCGTTGAAAAAAAAAAAGACTTAAGTTTCAACAGTCAAAACACAACATGGATCATGTCTGATAGAGGTATATGCATGCTGCATGCAAGAGATAAGCAAGTAAGGAACTAACCAATTTATAAGAATCATTGTCAAGGAATCTAAACAACTGAACAATATGGTAAACCGAACCCATGCGAGGTATCACTAGATTAGAAGGAAGATATGATTAAGTTACATGAAAAAGACTCTCTTAAAAACAATTCACAACTTACAAAGAATCACGAAGCTCAAAACATAAGTATAAGAACACATAAAGGTCGACGCGAGTGGCCATAAGGTGATAAAACACGATCCGAAGGCCATGATAAGAAGAAACCAAACAAGCAATACCAAAATTCAGATCCAAAGTTACTCCACAGGAATGAGAGCTTTGCATGAGTTTAATGAAATCAAACATAAGATAGGAATATTCATGCACGAATGGAGAGCATTAAAGTGAATGTCCGCATTCTACCGATAAGGTGACGACAAAACCATAACACTAGCATGCACGCATGTGATTCAAATGATAGGGGAACAACAATATGAAAGAAATTCATATGCCAACACCACTAAAGGTCACCAATACAGGTAAGCGATTGTATTATCTAAAGTAGATGCGTGCAAAAGAACATTTAGAGATAAAGCAAAGCGACAAAGGATAATTATCAGACTCCAGCAAGATCACAATCACTAGAGCATGAGTTTGAGAAGGTGAACCAAAAAATCAACACAAAAAACAAGGAGTATTCAATCACAACTAATCTCACACAAGGATATGCAACGATAGAAACAAAGAATTTATTCAAACTTAAGAATATCAAACAAACTCTCTCACTCTCTTATAAACCTGATTCTCAGAGAGAAAACCGACGACAAGTTGAGAAGGACAGAAACTAAAAAAAATATTACATATAGATGGCAACCAGTCTATCGACACCACATGGAAGAGGAAATAATACGGTCATAACAATCTCATACATATCCAAAACGAGAATCAACATGAAAGAAGGACCACGAACTAAGATCGATGAGTTTAAATACATAAAGGTTATATTTTCAGATTTCTATATGATCCGATAGATTTACAGAGGTTGTAGGGTAATGATGAATGGTCAAAAGAAGAATATACATACGAAACTGATTTGCATGCTTCTATATCTCGAAAAGATGTAGCCATCAATAAAAAAGAGAAAATTATATTAAATGAATAATCTGGTACCACCAATTATTTCAGAAAATCATAAAGGGAAAATAAATTTTTGATTTAAAACTCAGAAATTCCAAGCTAACTTTGTATTAGATCAAGTTTCACCATACTTTCTTTTCCTTCAAGTTCCTCTCTGACCTATATGTTCTAATCGTTAAAACCTCGTTTTCTTTGATTTTGCAGGTTTTCAAACAAAGTTTCACAAGTGTCTTAAACAAAAATGTACAACAAGAATTTTTTTGGCAAGGTTCAAATGAAATAAGCTTGAATTTTAAAAGAAGAAAACCTAAAACAATTTTCGGATTTGAGCAATGGTCAAGCGAAAACGTCAAAAATTCAATACACAAATCTTCCACAGTACAAATACAGCTTCTAGAAATCGATTCTCAACTTTCCAAATCAAACATCAGAAAAATACAGAGATAACATTTTCTCGTGAAAAAAACTCCCCCCCGTTCGAAAATCCAATTCCCCAATTAAATACAATTTCCACTTACAAATTTGAGATTGCATGCAATTTTAATCAACTAGTTTCAACTTTTCAGACATCAAGTTAAAAACAAGATATTTCACAACTTTAAATCACAACTCATTGTTTTAGTTTTCGAAAATATCAAAATTGCACAATTAAATCAGTTACAAGTAATTAAATTTTTACAAACAATATATCTCAATTTTTCACTTTTCATTCCTCTTCAATCTAAAAATAACTTTTTAAATTTAAACATTTCAATTATTCATTAATCAATATTACCATTATCTTAAATCATTAAATAATCTAAATCAACAATATGAAATCATGGTAAAACACAACATGACATGAAAAAAACGAACACATGAGAAATGAACAACAAAACATAAGGGTGACAACTGATACTCATTCTTTCAGAACAATGGTTCAAGACAAAGGATAACTATATCTTCCTTCAATGATTCCATTGGGCCATGGCACGCTAAGACCTGACAAGTAGGTGGAGCCAATGTCTGTACTTGAAAGCTGCATCACACTGCATGGTCAACTGAAACAACATATATAACATGAAATATATCCTGAAGAAGATTCACAATGTAGTAGGGCACTCCCGGATGAGTACTGCTAAACTGTCTCCTTCACCGAACTAATGTAAGAAATAGCATCTAAAATCCTTCACATCATAGTACCACCATAAACATTAAAGAACCTTATAAGTCATCATAATTATGTCATCTTGCAAAAGTAAACAGAACATCATAACATAAAGTGTATCATCAATTGGTCATGTAATCCAAGACACAATTCATTAAAGTAACATAGTCTCAAAACCATCTATCGACTATCAGCAACTCATAACGACTGGAATAGAAATGTCATCAGGAGGGTCACTACAATAGTATTAGAGGAAATTTGAAGAAATTAAAATCACTGGAGGTACTACTATTCTTAGATGACCTGATTTTCCTTACAAGTGGTATTAGAGCCTTCTTGTTGTTGGTTCTGGGTATTTCTCCTATGAAGATTTGGTAGTCTATCAGGCTTGAAGAAATCTGGAGCAATCGGCTGATGATTGATCCTTTGCTGAGTAAAATTCCTTTATGATTTGAGACAACACACATCATGAAAGACATTGAAGATAGAGAAACTAGAGTTGATCATATTGTAATGATGTGGTCTGAGGCTCCTAGTTGGTAGCAAATGATCCAGATGCAAGGGGTGTGAGTTTATGGTTACGGTTGTGTTGCAGTAGAGTGTGGTTCATACCGGGTGTCTGTGTGAGAGGCTTCTTGATGCTATGGATATGCTTGGGTTGTTACTCGGCCATGGAGTATTGTGTTGTGCTAGCTTTTTTGACTTACCAGTGAAGGCGTTGTTCTCTATTACCCTGATTGCATGAAGGCTATGAAGTTGATCTCTGGGTGGTCTTAAAACTTTTGAATAGCCTGGATCTCTTGAATGCATGTGCATGCTTATGGTTTTTTAATTGGTCTAGAATGGTCCTAGAGTTCCTATACTAATTATTCCTTTTAAGGATACCTTGTACTTGCATGGCTCAGATTCATTTTCTTTGGTTATGAAGGTTTTGTATAGATTTCCCTAAAAATTCTATGGTGATGCATATTCATGTTAGTTCATTGTTCTGGTTAACCGTAATGGTTGTGTGTAGACTCTTGAGTCATCCAGATGTGCAGTGGATATGGATGTGCATGGGTGTTTTATAAAAATGGTGTTTTTGCAAGTTTTACATAGTCAAGAAAACTTGTGGTTTAGTGGAGCTGCGGGTAAAACTATTTTCTAGACCCTAGCTGTTTGGGGTGTTGTTGGATGAGATAGTTGCAGTTCTGCATGTAAGTGTTTCTTACTAGTTTCCTAGACTATGGTGCTTGAGTTGTGGGCATGATTGGAAAATCAGATTTGGTTGTGATCTGGTGTTTGAGTCAAATTATCTACGTTGTTGTTCTCTTTGAGATCTCAGTTTTGTAGTTTCTAGTGTGATGATAGATTTGAAAGCTTCATTGATTGAAAGGTTTGATTCTCTGTTGGTATAGGTTTGTTAGCTGGCCTTGTCTATGGTCATTTGTGCATTGGCATGGTTGCTTTTGGATGAGAGTTAGGATGGTTTTGAGTACTTGAATATTCGATTATGGGGACCTATAGTGTGTGTATCACGATGTCATGGAGAGCTTGATACACATCTCTAGTGTAAGATTTTTATAGTGATGGTGTTGTCAGCATGGTTTAGAGATCTTGGTGCTACTTGGCACTGTTGTCAGATGGACATGTTGTCGATTGTACCTAGAGGTTTTTCAGATCAATATATATTTGGTCAGTTTTCTTAGAAAGCTTAGATGCCATGGTTTAGTGGGAGCTTTAGTAGTGATTGTGGTGGTGAAGAATCTTCTTTAGTGTTGTAGATGTTACTTGGAGGGACTCTTAGATCCTATTGTTGTAGAAGGGTTCTTTCGCAATTGCATGGAAACTATTTGAGGATGTCCAACATCTTGGAACCATGGAGGACATTTGGAGTCTTTCTCTAGGTGTTGGTGGTGCTTAAAAGGTGTCATTGGTCTAAGTTTTTTTATGTTATGAGGCATTGCTCTTGAGACCATGGTGAGGTCACTTGGAGCGTGGTAAGGTGAGATCATGATGTCATAATAAATTCCTAGTTCAGATGATTGGAGCTTTGATAGTGGTCTAGTGTTTCTCTATGCTTTGGGTGCATTGGTCATATGCTTGAGAACTTCATGTTAGTGTAGTGATGCATTTTTGAGTTCAACATGGGATTATGATTTGTAGGTCCTCATGGATACATGGAGAATAAGGTGAGGCTGTAATTCTTTTGAGAAAGGTGTTGGTTTCAGTAGAAAGTCTGAGTAGCCTACACCTTGGTTGAACATGAGTTTCAATAGAGACCAATGAGGAGATTTCTCTTGGATGATTCATGATGGCTTATATATCTTGGAGGAGCATTCTCATTCCCCACTCTTGGTCTGCTTGGCAGTGAAGTATAATTTGAGAGGTATTTTCCCATTGTATATTTCAGATGTGTTTTATGCTTTCTTTCATGATATGAATCTTGAAGTGGAGTTTAATGGTTCTAAAGGATTCATAATGGAAGATGGATAGCATTTTTTATCTCCTTGATCTTTTGTGTTATATCGTTTATTGATGAGAATTGGTATGAGATAGCTATACGGGTTGATTTCCTGAGATGGGAAATGAAGTTTTTTGATCTTCTTTGAGAGGCTTACATCCATGATTGATTAAATGTTACATTTTTGATATGTTTGATCTTGGTGATTGAATGGTTGGGTGTTGTTATTGATTTTATTTTGGGATGAGAAGGAGATCATATTTGACACACCTGGATTTAAGAGGTGTATGTAGGAGGATGTTCTATAGGTATGTGTTGTGTAGAGTTTCTTTATTTGGTCTAGGTTGTCTTCTTGGAATTTTGATTTCATTTTACATTGGTTTGAGATTTGGACGAAGCTTTTATTTTCACTCAAGTTTTTGAGTGGTAACTTGGAGGTTCTTTATCTCTTTCCTATGTTGGGTGTGAAGAACTTGGAAGAGCTCTAGAAGACTATTGAGAGAAATGATTCTTGTATAAATTGGTTCCAAGTTGTGCATATCATTGTGGATGTTTCCTTGATACTACATGGTTACACTTTCTATGTTTTGTACTTGGTAGACTTGTTATGCTTTTGATCTTTCAGATTTGGCATTACCTATGTAGTGGGAGTTTCTGGTTGTGCTTTTTCTTCTTGACTGGATTGTACATGGATCTTGTATCTATAGTTGATGGGTTGGTTTTGCTATTGGCATGAGTTTGCTAATGTGGATACCTTGGAGGTATGAGAGATTGAATGGATAACACAAGTTGTGGGTGCTATTTTTAGTTGCGTGGGTTGATCAGTTGGATGGGAGTAGTCATTTTTTTGGTTGTTGTTCTAGCTGATGTTCTATCTTGTTTATGGAAAATATATTCATAATTGTGTTCTAGTTTGGGCCTTTGAAGTTTGATGTTGTTTGTGCTTCTATATGGTTTGTTGTTGGTTCTTTGGAGTGGTCAGTAAGATCTTCATCAAGTGGGATATTGTTGGAGACATGTGACTCAACCCTACTGACCTGAACCTCTTGAAAGAGAAAATCAGTGAGACACCTGAGATATCCCACAGATGGGTTGTTTAGTATTGAAGGATTGAAGTGTTCAGATCGGTGTAACAAGTGAACAGTCTTGCCAATGGGAGCCATCAGTGTAACTTAGACAGTTGGCACAAGTTTCCTAACTCTCGATGAAGATAGAAGTATGGTTGAAGAGTTCTGTCGAGGAAGCTATGACCGATGAACATTTTTCCAGGCTAACTTTGGTCCTCGGTTAGACCTAGGAAGTTTGGACCAATAATAGAATTTTGGCTGATAGGTCATGTGTGTATGACTCTAGCTGATGATCAGATCGGGGTGACATTGGTCAAGTTGGAAAGACCTATGAATGTCACTCTGGTTTTTGTGGTCTAGACGAAGAGTTCTGTCGGGGAGACTCTTACTGAAGTGAAGCACGTCAGGATGACATTGGTCTTCGAGTAGACCAGAGAATGTTGGATTGACTGTGTTAGTATGGTTGATAGGTTTGATCAGTGTGAGTCTTGCTGATGAAAAAAATGGGCAAGCTAACACGAGACTTTAGAATGTATCTTATCGATAGTGATGGTCTAGCCAATGTGATTTTATCGGTGTGAGTCTGGCTAGTGGTGCTTGGTCACTGTGACATTGTCTAGCAGGATGAGTTCTCAGGGTTGCTCTGAAGTAGGATGTTTGGCCGATGGGTGTGTTCCGTGTGACTCCTGCTGATGAAGTGTTTTGAATTGCAATGATTTGAAGGTCATTGGGGTGATATATGAACTCGATGAGACTTGTTGATCTTTTTTCGATAGTGTAATTCTTGTTGATAAACCTGTTCATATTTTTCATCGATGTGACTCAAGCCGACAAGATGGTTTGAAAGGTTTTTGAGCTTAATGACATTAGGGTGAATGGAGGATTCGATGTGACATTATGAACTCTTTCTAGTGGATATTGTCTTGCTGATAAGCCTTTTTGAGACTTCAGGATGTTGAACAAAATTGGGGAGACTTTGGTCATCGGTGTCTATTTCCAAACTATGACCAATAGAAAAAGTTAGGCTGATGGATGTGAAGATGGACTTGGTTGAATGAACGTTGACCTAGTCAGATTGTTGAAGTGTACAATGGACATTGGTGGACAATGCTGAGTTGGACGTAATTGTTCATGACTAGTAAGATCAAAATTTTCTCTACAGGGAACTAAAATGAACTGCTTTTTCAGAGGATAAACTGATCATTGGATTGGCTGAATGTGAGGTTCGACATGGAATTTTCTATGTGTTCAAACTAAATGTTGGTAAGCATATCAACAGTGATAATTTTGTGTGAGAGAACATGAAAAATGTGAACCTGTGAAGGTCGAAGAGGCTAGGCTGGCTGGGAGAGAGTCGATTGGTTAGAGGAGATGAATCTACAATGTGTGTTGTGTGAGGGTGTTGTAATACTGTGAGGATTCTAAATAGTGTGCTTCTAGTTCAATGTCTCTAGATGGAACAAGATGTAACTCCTGTAAAGTCTATGAGCCTAAGATTGTATTGTAACTCTTTTTGTTGTTGAATAATACAATGGATTGATCTTTTGGAGTGTGGGGTTTTTTTCCCACGTAAATCTATGTGTCCATATTTTTTGGCTTTCATGTTTATTGAATCTGTAAGTTTGAATCTGTGCACAGTTTTGAATCTGGTTAAGTGTGCATGTGCTTTTCTCAGAAGGGTTAATGTGGGAAATCAACTATGCCAGTTTCCAGTTTATGGCATAGTAATACGTGTCTTTGAGGCAATTTGAAGAAATTAAAATCACTGAAGGCATTGCTATTCTTAGATGTTTCTTTCTAAGATGACTCAATTTTCTTTAAAATATACATTACCTATCTTGGTTATCCATTGCATTATGAAGAATTGCTAGAAATCGGGGGCAAGTTATTGCACTCTTGTTTTCAAATAACTCTTGATCCATGTCTTATACCCCATAACATAGCATTGAAATCATGATCTAGGTATCTTTAACCTCAAAATCTTATTAAAAAACCAAAAAATTCATAAAACTTCATGAAAATCCAAAAACATCCAAATCTTGTATAGACAAAAATCCAAAAACATTTGTCAATTATAAAGTCAAAAATCAAAAACATCCAAAACACATCAAAAAACCTAAAAATGTCAAATATGAAAAATACAAAAATAATACCATGTTGTCAAACTACATTGTCTTTGATCATGAACGTAGGAAAGGCCATCATTGATGAGCCCCTGAGACACCCTAGGTTAATCTTTAGGAGTCTGTCATAATAAACAGACATTCCTCAACTGTTCATGTCTCATTTTTCAATAATTCGAGTCAATCAAACTACATGGTCTCTGCATGTATAACTTAGGCAAGGTTAATCTTTGATCAACCCTTAAGGTGCCTAGGATAGGTCTTTTAGGTTAGGTTCTTGGTCGAAGAACTCAAAAAACCCCCAAACATCCAAATAACTCTAAAAAATCCCCAAACATCCAAATATTAGAAAACACAAAAAATTAAAAATTAAAAGCCCAAAAACATTAGAAAACATTCAAAAAACTGAAAAAGCCTCAAATATCTTGGAAAACTCTAAACAGACTCAAATAATAGAAACCAAAATAATTCACATAAACTCTCAAAAATACCAAAAATAGGCTCAAAACATTTACAAAGTACCAAAAACATCAAAATATTCCAAAAAATCCAAAACCATCCATCCCATCTCGCTTTCACTTGCAATAAAATTTCATCCATAATAAATCAATCATCATCTTCAACCTTTGGAAAAACAAACAAAATAAAAGTATTGCAAGTTGTAAAGTGAGAACCTAAGTGTAAAAAGATAAATTCTAGATCATAGGTAAATGAGTTAGTGGACTTTATATCAATGGCTTATCATAAAGCTCATCATCATCCTAATCAACCCATCTAATCAACATGTCCTAGGATGTATCCTTCCTATGATGGACATTAGTATCAGGCATCATCTTAGCTACCTTTTAACCTTGAAAGAGATATAGATAACACTAACTATTTGTCTTTGATCTTTTCTTTTGATTTATCTTAAAATTACCCATTCTGAGGACCTCTTGATGATGTCTATCAAAATGATTCAGAGAGAAAGGAATGGGGCATCAATCATTATCTTTCGTTTGTTGTGCTTGTGGGTATTCTTGTAAAATAATCTTGGCGCATACTTGCTTAGTTGTGTGTAGGGAAGTTGTTTGAGTATATTGTTGACTATTGCATATGCTTTGGTCTAATATATTCTAAGCTTCTAACCTACATTCTGATGAGGTTTTTGTATGTCAAGGTGTAAACAATAACTATCTTATTTATTATAGAGTCAAACTCCATTACACTAGATACAACATTGTCTTGGTTATTAATACCTTGATGCATTGTGTTTATGTGTTATATCAAAAATAAGGAATGACAAAAAAATCCCAATCCCAAGATATAAAAATATCATCATCATCATGCATCTTTCATTACCATCTCTAATAAAGTCTCGATGCATCATGGACTTTTTGGACTTTTTGAATCAATCTCAAAATCAACGGTCAATCCATTCATCTTATTCTTCGTATTCTTCTATCTTTACTAATAATTCTATCCAAGTTTCAAATGTGTGATATATCAAAATATACATGAGGATACCCATAGCTAATGACTATCTATACATCCTAAAATCTCTCTAAATCAATATCTGAGATAGCATTCCAACAATCTCTCTTCCATTGGGGCACAAAGGAAAATATAAATAATCTTTAGCTCAACAATCTGAAAAGTTTCAGCTCTTTGATTCAAAAGAAACCTAAAATCTCAAGCAACTCAAGCATAACTCTAATTTTCACCTATCGTGAGCCTGATCAGAACATTTTCTTCTTCAATCAATCTCTTGAGGGGACAACCAACCATCTTTCGATCATATCGATATCAAATCATTTAATATACTTTGTTCATAGCCTTGCTAGCAAATCTTGATCAAAATATCAAATCAATTATCATTGGGATATATCTTTCCCTACCAATCCTCATGTTATTCAACAGAATCCTTGCATTGTTGTGAATCCTCAACAATTTTATCAATCAATCAACCAAATCAATCAACTTTAGTTTGGCTATCAAAATCTCAAAGGCATCATCAATATTCATTTCTGCATCATCATCAACATCAAAATTAGCATCAGTCTTTGAACCAATGCAACAAGTACATTGCTTCAAACAGGGGCAAAATGTAGACACTTAAAAATGTCTCAATCGATCACATTGGCTAATAACATCATTTCAATCTCAAACCCATCCTCTTTTCACTTGTTTAATTAAATAAGCCTAATTATTTAATTAAATGCGCCTCATTTTCACCTATTAATCTAATTGACCTAATTGGGTTAATTCACCCCTCTCACAATGAAATTTTTTCCAATTTAATTAAATTATGCAAATTATTTAATTTTAACCCAAAGTCCTCTTATTTAATTAAATATCATATCTGCATCTCCTTTTCATTCAATAAATCAATAATTTAATGAATATCCGAGTCACATTCCTCATCTTACACATTCAAATTTAGTTTTAATTAAATAAATTGCTAATTTCCCTCTCATCCACTTGCATAGGAAATATTCCAAAGGAATATTCTCCTATTTTCCTCAAAAAAAGGGTAATGATTACTCCAAACAAACTTTGAAATAACTTTTTAAAGTTGTTGTAAAGTGTGTTTGTTTGCATGATTGTGAGCCCTTGATCTTTTATTGATCCATATTTCATCCTCCTTTCATTTGTGACCATTGATAGATCAAATCAATCTCATCAAAAAAAAATTCATTTGATCTCCATTAAATCAATTATTTAATGAATATTGTCTAAATCCCCTAATTTGCATAATCGAAACTTTATTTAATTATCAAATTACTAATAAATCTAATTCCCCCCCCTTGGAAAGGAATATTCCTCCTTTGCACATTCCTCCAAAAGGAATATTCCCATGAAATATTCCTTCCCCTTTTGCACAATTAAACTTTGTTTTAATTTGCTAAATATCTATTTCCTTCATCCATGAATATTACAAAGAATATTCTTTCTCCTCCAATCATTTAAAAAATGGAATATTCTTACAAAGCTTCATATGCAAGTTAACTCAAAACTTCTTGTGAAAGTTAACTTATGACCTCTTATATAGGTCAAAAGTGTGTTTGTTTGAAGGAATATTAAAACCCTTGATTCAATCACATCTTTCATGTTCACCCGTTGATGAGAATCCATGATCCATGCCTCCAACTTCCTCGATCCTTGACCATTGATTATCCTTTTCAATCTTACCCCTTCATTTTTCATCTGCTTTCCTATAAATAGGTCACTATTTGGAGACAAATGGATCCATCTTTCAATTTTCAAACTTATGCTATTCAAATCACTCACTCACACTCATTTTTAACTCACATTTAGCATATTTTAGTTCATTTTTAGTTGCATAATAGCTTAGCATCCATTAATGGATTCCATGCATCCATTTAGCTAAATAGATAATTAGGGTTTGAATATTTTAGTTTAATTTCATTTAGATCAGCTTAGAAATTTCATATCTACATATTTTAGCATAAAATCATGGTAGATTAAGGGTATGTGCAGGATCATCATGGAAAAAATAGGCCCTTAAGTGGTGATGAAAACTCAGAAAATCAGAGTTAGGTAACTTGACGTAAAAATTTGAATAAGTTATCTATATTATTTCAAAAATATGTAAGAATAGAATCTGTAGAAAATTGAATGTAGTTTCTAAAATACTAGGTTTATTTAAAGAATAGAAAAATCTATTTGGTGAAAATTTGAAATTTCAATGCAGTAGTACTTAAATTTCAGGGAAAAAATAAGAAGTAGGTGTCTGTCTAACCACCCTAACCACAATAAAATGATAATATTTTTTTATAAGATTTTAGATATAAGTAGAGCACTCATTTCCCGATATGATGCATATTTTTTGTAATGTTTTTCCAAGTAAATAATTAATTATGATTTTTTTATTAAAATTTTTAAAAAATATAAAAACTCGTATGTCTGACCACCTTAACTTGGTCAGAACTTCATGAAATTCATTTTATTTTTTAATCCTATAGTATGCATAACATAGAATGTGACGCATGTTTTGGATTCAAAAAATGTGATACTGTTTGAAAGCTATAGATTTTTTTCAATCAGCTTATCAATTAAGACTTTAGTCATAATTCAAATAGAAAATGAATAATAATTATTTATTAAATTAAAAGTAAATCATAATTTATATTGGTGGAAAGCTGAGAATCACCTTTAAAAACCCTTTTAATTTTGTCAATTTTGGGTTAAAAAAAAATCGTCAACCATATGGGCCATCATATCACTTACATATCGCCACTTTTTGGCCCATCATGATCCTGCACATACCCTTAACTCTTGTATCATATACTGATTTTAGTATAAATCATGTTTTAATCCACATATCACACCCATTTCATCAATTCTCTTCAAAAGAATGAATTGAAATAGGGTCACTGATCATAGGATTGGGAAAGGGCCATTTCTCCACATCAAAACAACACCAATTCGAAAACGGGATAATTTTCAAATGGGTTAGAGTAGACATTTAAACACTTTCATAGTTTATAATGGTTAGTTTCAATAAATGTTTAGTTTAACTTCAATTTGATTGATCTTGTTTAGATTGAGCATTAGTGGCTTTGATATGCTTTAATTCTTCATGGATCAAGCGTAATTAACCCATACTAATATCCTCGATCATCAATAGGAATTAACCCCATATTTATAGGAATTAACCTTAAATAGTGAAAATCTCTCTAGATCTTATTATAGATTGAACTTAATTTGCATATCTTCTATTCATACCTAAATATCATCAACATAAATATTTTTAAAGATCCATCTTCTTACTCAAATCTTGCTAGAATATTTCACAAAATTTACATAAATACATATAGGGATTATGAAAACCTTGCTAAATGATCCCAATGGAGTGGATCAAGGTAAACACAAGAAGTTGGGTCCACGAACAGGGGAAGTTTTGGCCAATATTTTTTGCAAGAAATGTGCATGCGCTTTGGATTAGGTACCCAATTCTAAATTCTAATTCGTATGCATTTAGATTCAAGTATGCACCAACAAATGCGTACACATTATAAAACGTGTATGCGTTAATAACGCATAGGTGTTTTATAACACATCCAAATTATTGAAAGCTATTTAATTTTTTAAGTAAATGATTGCCATTTTTATTTTTCATTACAAGTTTTTCTGAACAAGAGTGACAAAGCATATCATGTACACATTTGAAAGGGGTGACTTCAACCCAATTTTCACTACCACCTCCTCCCGTCAACACAACTAACCTCAACAACCTCTAGGTTGGTTGAATTTTTCATTTTTTTGGCTTTATATCTTTCATTTTGTTTTGTAATTTTTATTTAGTTTTTTATTTTTATTTTATTTATAATTAAGTTGAATATTTTATAGTTTTTAAATTGTATTTGTAACCAAAATCATCAACTGAAGTAAAATAATTAAATTGTAAATTGAAAACCATAAAATCTATACCTAAATTAACTGTAATTTAACCTAAATTATACACAAAACTTAGAAATCAAAACCCTAAACCCTAGGTTCCAAAAAACATAGACCTAAAAATTAAAAGCCTTAACCCTAGGACCTAAACCCTAAAACCTAAACCTACTAAAATATAAACCTAAAACCCTAAACCCTAAAACCCTAAACAACAAAACCTAAACCTCTTCTTTATTTCATCCATTTGGCTTAATCAAGTAATGCTACAACTAAAATTGAGACTAAGACTTTAATGTTACATGAATTTAACCTTCTTATGAGTTTTTTAAGATAATAATCAATCATCCTAATTAATCTATAATGATTCCCTTAGATAGATGTTCGAGACACATGTCCCATCACTTTATCATATAGATAGTTAAATTAGAATTACAAGACTTTTAGGAATTTCAAGGTGAATGATATGACAAGTATTAACACCCAAGAGGAGAAGAACAAAAAAAATTCTCCAAATTTGAATTTAATTTACAACCACAAATAAAAGAGCCTAATTTTGAAATACAAGGAGTTATAATTTTAACATTGAATAATAATAAGTCTATTTATAATGTCTATATTTGTTGTCTTCTTACTAGCCCTCAAATCACATAATCCCTACAATAATAACTTCTTAAGAAAATATCACATCTTTATAACAATTCTTTAGTTAAGCCTTAATTTACATAAGATCGCATTCAACCTTTGGTAATGCTTGTATATTTTCCATACAAGGAGCATATCTAGCACCAAATTCTACATTTTTAAAGAAATAATAACTTTTTTAAAATATCTTCTTGATTATATTTATTAGTGATCCCAAGATTGCATTAGTAATACCTTTTATCACTCCTAATCCGTATTCTCCACCTCTAACAAATCTTCAAATACTTGGTGTGCTCCCTTTTCCAGGTCCTTGTTCAATTTATTTAGCAATATTCACCTATGTGCATAATCTTCATGCTTAGGTACAACAAGTCCCTAAAATTTGTATCTATGTCCCTATACATACCTCAAAGGAACTCGAAACCAAGTATCAAATTTCATCAAAATAGGCCTGATAAGTATGATTTACCACTCAATTTTAACCTTGCAAGGAAAATGAAACCATATGGTTACTAAGCCAATACAAAACCAATTGAATATACATGATTTAATAAAATTAAACTCTCTGTCATAAAATAAATTTTATATGAATATGCTTGCTAGCTCTAATTCTCAAAATCAATTTTTATTGCAATAAAAATTCAAGGTTCATGGTTTATATTAGGCAATGAAAAGGAATAGACAATTTAAAATTTTATGTATTCCTCTTCATGGACCTAATACTTAAAACTTTCAAAAGTGACAACATTTGAGACTTATAAATATGTCTATCAAATATATAATAACAAAACATGAGAAACTTGTGAAATAGTCATGATTATCTTCTCAAACTAGTTAGGAAATATAGGCTAGTTAAGAAAAACAACTAGAAATTTAGTTAGAAATTAAACCAAAATATCACCCTCCCAAAATCACACAATAATGAAATGCCAACAATAAATTATGATCAAGTAGCTCATTAAATCACAAATCAATGAAGTGGGACCTTGATATTATTATTTAAATATTTTAAATTAGGCCATTGTGTTGAAATCAAAATTTAAGATAGAGTGAAAATTTAATCAAGGGTACACATGACTTTAATTGTATAATTTAATGTACATGTTGTAGGGGAGGCTATAATTGTTTGTATAAATTCTACAACATAAATTAGTCAAAATTTTCATGATATGGATTTTTTAATGTTTTAAATTGAATGTGTCTTCAAATTAAATGTATTTTGAATTTGTGCACATTAAATGTGATTTTATTTCAAATTATGTACATTATTTAATTAGTTTTTTGATATATGTATTTTAATTTTTAACATGTAGTTGCAATTTCATCACATGGAGCCTAAATTTAATATAGAGGATTTCATACCTAATGACTAGCCTGAAAATTCTATACATCCACAATATCCACCATGATAAAACCCTAAACCTCAACCCTTTCCACCTCCTAACCCCCCATGCCTTGCATTAGATCAAAATTAGTTAAGAGAGGGAATACGAGCAAACCTAAATGTGATTCAAGAAAATATAGATCTGATAAAAAATAAGCCTAAGATTCGCCCTATCTCGCACAATTTGCATCTTCGATGCAAACTGTTGTCGATTCTATTTGATACATTGATGCAAACCTATATAGGTTCCATTGATGGAGAGAAGAGAGGAGACAATTCTATGCAAACGGGTTGTCTTATAAAGATATCAATGAACTTCATATTACCAAACAAGTTATTTTCCAACATTTCATTAGTCCCCAAACAAATGAATCAATTCCACCCACTAAAAACTAAATTTCAATTAAATGGTTTAGAAAACTGCAGATAGCTACAATTTTTTTGGATAGATGGTGGATGGTGTTTGATACTCCACCACATGACAATTGTGAGGCACCCCTTTACTTTTGAGAAAGTTATGGGTTGAGTTTGAGTTGGGTTTAAAACCCAACTATTTTGATATGAGGTCATTTCAGGGAGTTGGGTGTGGCATGACCCAACATAGGTTAGGATCACATGTCAATCCTCAGCAACGTGCTCCAATTCCTCTGATTGTTGCTCCTCTATCTCCTAGTTTTCCCACTACATTTCAGTAGTAGACGATGTTGTCAACATTAGGAGCATTGAGTTCTCTTTGAGGACATCTCGCTCATCTAAGTACACATGTGGCGATTGAAGTGGGAAATAGAGAACATGAAGGCTTGAAGGTTATGGGAATACTCAAGAATCTACTTTAGGTGACCCACATGCATTTAGGCCGAGGTCATTTATGGATTTATTATATTCTGAGGATCATCCTACATAGGTATGTACATATTTTGAAAGGCACATTTTAATTTTTTTGAAATGTGCAAAATTCATGTAAATAATGACAATAAATTATATATTTATATATAATATAATATTAATCCAAGAAGTGTTCAGTGTAGATGCATGATCATACAATGCCTGAATCTCAATATGATCGTGTCTATTTTTTGAGTGTTGTAGAATTGGGCACACCTTTTGGTTAGGTAAACTAATATATATTTTAATTTATGTGGACATATCTAATTTAATTTGAATTTTCGCAAATGTGTGAAATGATATATTGTATCTTGATACAAGGAGGTCATGCTATATCGATGAATGACCAACCACAAGTAATGGTGAGTGCTCTTGAGTCATCATCAACTATAATGCATGGGCCATCTCAGATGCGTGCTTTCAAAAGTTTGTTAAGTTTAAAATTAATAAACATCATATCTAATTTAATTTAAATTTGTACACATGTGTGAATGATCTATAAATTATTGTATCTATATGCAGGGAGCTCATGTGATACCCATGGCAAGAACATGAGTCATCATTAGATTTTATGCATGGTCAATCTTAGGTGTGTGACCATGAGTTCACATCATTCAAAGTTGTAAACTTTACTAAATATCCTATACAATTTTTAGGTCTATTAAATATATATTCGAGGTTCTAACCTATTATTTTTTTATTTGAATGTATAGGAATCAGTAGATCAATCATTTTGGCCTCCTCAATTGACAGTTATACTACCCATTGAAAAAAATGTGCTACTAGATTCACATGATCAGATGGTAATTTATGCATACTAAAAATCATTTTTACTATATTTACTAGATATTTAATTAAATTTATTTTTATCAACACTAACCTGATATAAGTAGAAATCACATACATTGGTATACCCTTTCACACTATTTTTGATGATCTAATGATAGGTTCGTCATCTCCTAGAAGACCACTTTCAAAATGTCAGGCTTGACTGTGATACATATAACCAAAGTGTTATTTGTTGATCATGTCAATAACCAAAGTTGAATTTCAGAATTAGATTTAAGTTTTATTTAAAGAGCCCTTATGTTAATATTTATTTAAGGTAAATAGATAGAATAAGATATCCATGCTATAATAAGATTGCACACACTTTCTATGATAGGGAAGAAAATATTTTCTTTTTAATTTAACTTTGGTCATTATTGTAATTATATTGTTACATGCTTGACATGTTTGTGAATATAAATATACCCTATTTTGAACATTTAATCCAACCTTTCTTGTTAGGATTGGGCTTATTTATCTTGCGGTTTATAAAAAAGGAATATGCTCTTAAAACACTTGAAAAGAAGTAGACTAAAGTGGATAAGATAGATATTGTTTTGAATGAAGAGAATCTTCCTGCTCTCTAGAGTTTTCAAGGAAGGTGCCTATGTAGTATGTGGAATGAGAAAATGGAAATGGAGAAGTGGAAAACCTCAAGAGGTTTTGTATTTGGTAAGAATTTGAGTATGAAAATAAAGTGAGAGATGATGTTATAGGTGGATTTGAACAAATGAAGTCAAAGATTCTTGAACTTAAGACTTTTATGGAGAAAATACAACTAGAAATAGATGATAAGGAAGAAGCACTTATGAAAAACGAGATGATCTAAATATCAAAGTGAAATATATGAAAAATAAGTTAGAAGATCATGAAAAGTAATACTGGGGGGTGTTATTAGGTAAAAGCAGTAGAGATGATGAAAAATGTGTGGATGGTCAAGTTGCAACAACAAAAGCAATAGTTGGAAGTGTTGAAATTGAAGTAAAACAACTAAAGACTAAAATTAACCACTTAGAGAAATAATTGAAAGATAAGAAGAATATTTTATCGTCAATGAAAATGAGGTTAGTATACTCTAAAAACACTTTGAGGTAAGTTTTTAGTTGATGGAAAATGGGTCAGTTGCATGTAGTGTAAAGTTGCAAATTTGTGTAACTTTCATTTTGTTTGTCATACAATTGAACCAATAATTCCAGCACGTTCAGATGGGTGGGTTTATAATAGGAAAGGTCCCATTTTGTACCAAAACATGTTGGAATAGTCTGAGGTACATTGTATTAGTGAAGTCTCTTAAGAGACCAAAGTGCAAAGGGGCAAAAAACTTTGACGGGCAATTACTCGAGAAACAATGGCACTTAAAAACCATTCCATCTCAGGCTACATGATCAAATAAGGCCCCTCTACAATAAAATATTTTGGTTTTTGATAGCTCCAAGTATTTTTTGCATGGTGAAGAGTTTTTAGTTGATGGAAAACATGTTAGTTGCATGTAGTGTAAAGTTGCAAAGTGGTGTAACTTTTGTTTCATTTGTTGTATGACTGAATCGACAGTTCCATTACATGTAGATTGGTAGGTTTATGGTAGGAAAGGTTATATTTTTCACCCAAACATGCTAGAATAGTAAGAGCTACAATGTATCGGTGAAGTCTCTTAAGAGACCAAAGTGCAAAGGGGAAACAAAATTTAACAAGAAATTACATGAAAATCATGGAGCTTAGTAACATTATGTTTTAGGCTAAAAGATCATGTAGGTCCCATCTATAATATTCTCTCTTTTTTTTTTATATCTCCCATTTATTTTCCCATGGTGAAGAGTTTCTAGTTAATGGAAAATGGGTTAGTTGCATGTAGTGTAAAATTGCAAAGTGGTGTAAATTTCATTTTGTTTGTCATACGACCAATTCTATTGTTCCAACATGTCCATATGGTTGGTTTTATTCCAGGGTGATCCCACAATAGTGGTTTACAATTTTTGGCCAAACTAGACACTGAAATTATTATTTTGAACTAAATCTTCACATTTAGGCACCTATAGCAGCTAAACCGTGAGAAATTTGAAGATGATGCAAACTAGAGTCTCATCACATTTTGTCTGTAGATTATAAAAAAAAAAAATTCAAATATTTTGGAATAAGATTGCACTTCTTTTTCCATCTCCCACGAAAACTGATTTTTTTCAAAAAACAACATTTTTAAAAAGTGACGCTCACCGTATACAACATAAATTTTTTTGTATGAAGGATACAATTCTAATTTTTTCAAATTTAGATTTGTAACTACTATATCTAGCACTTTAATTTGGTCTTGTAGTTTTTTATTGAATATTTTTTCCTTAATAGAGTTCTGAAGTCAAACCAATTGTAATTCAGACATAGGCGGACTGTATACAATATAACTTTTTTTATACGTATCAAAATTCAATTTTTTTTTTTTTAATGGATCAAGGACATCAATATCTAGAACAAAAATATTTTAAAAAAATTTATTTTGATAATTTTCTATTTTTCCACATGTGCAAACCAGAGAGCTTGATTTTCGGTGAAAAACCTATGTTTAATAAAACTAAAAAAACACATACATAATAAAACCAAAACATATTAAAATTATATTCATGGGATAGCTAATTTTGAGGACTACCATAATCATTTAAAATAAATTTTAAATGAATTCATTTGATCCCCCAAAAGGTAAATCAAAACTGATTTTTTATCAACATTTTGATAGGTGTAAAGGAGACTCATTTATAGGTATGGTTTAAAACTAGCGAGGTTCTTTCCAAGGGGGTTTGATCTAAGATGGTTTGATCAAACCCTCTTCAATTGGAATCCTTAAAATGGAACTTTTAAAGGCTTAAATAATTATATTTTCTAAAAATATGTGATTTTAGCAAAAATCAGTTCCTCTCAGAAATTGTAAACCAGCTTTGTGGGATCACCCTCCAGGAAAGTTATTTTTTCACACCCAAACATGCCAAAATAGTCTAAGCTACATTGTACTAGCCAAGTCTCTTAAGAGACTCAAGTGCAAAGGGGCATCAAACTTCAATGAGCGATTACTTAGATTTTGTGACTTAGAAACAATTTTTTTAAGGCTATGGGGTCACATAGGGCCCCTCTAAAATAACCTCTCTTATTTTTTGATAGCTTCAAGTCATTTTCCCATGGTGAAGAGATTTTAGTTGATGGAAAATGGGTCAGCTGCATATAGTGTAAAGTTGTAAAGTGGTGTAGCTCTCGTTATGTTTATCATACAACCAAACTGGCTATTACAATATGTCAAAATGGGTGGGATTATTCTAGGAAAGATATTTTTTCACACCCAAAAATACCAAAATAGTCTGAGCTACATTATATCAGTGAAGTCTCTTAATAGACCAAAGTGCAAAAGGGTAGAAAAATTTGATGAGCGATTACTCAGAAACCCTAGCACTTAGAAACATTATGTCTAAGGATACGAGATGTAGGGCCCCTCTACAATAAACTCTCTCGATTTTTGGTATCTCCAAGTCATTTTCCCATGGTGAAGATTTTTTTAGTTGATGGAAAACGGGTCAGTTGCATGTAGTATAAAGTTGCAAAGTAGTGTAACTTTCATTTAATTCATCATACAACTAAACCGGCTGTTCCAAAACATCTAAATGGGTGGGTTTATTCTAGGAAAGGTCTTTTTTTGCACGCAAACATGTTGGAACAATCCGAGCCACATTGTATCAATGAATTCTCTTAAGAGACCAAAGTGTAAAAGGGTAAAAAACTCTGATGAGCGATTACTCAGAAACCATGGCACATAGAAACATTTTTTTTGAGGCTATAGGATCATGTAGGGCCCCTCTACAATAACCTCTCCAAAAAAACTTCTTTTTCTTGTGATGAATTTTTTTTTGATGCCCCAAAAACTGTCAGATGCATGTAGTGTAAATTTGCAAGGTAGACTAAGTTTTTTTGTTCTTTGTGGGGCCAAAAATTTAGGTGGGAATGTCTATGCTAGGAATGGTCACCTCCCTTTTTTATAAAAGGGGACCATAGTCTTTCCTATTCGAAGGGTTACAACTTTTTTCCTTTGAAAAGTCACAACCAAATTCATATCATGACTATTCGTGAGAACCTAATATTTTGTATTTGCAATATTGCCTTCGGTTATATTCTTGATTGAATTCTTCAATGACATAATACATGATGCATACATGTGAACATATCAAGTATACATGGGAAGCATGAAGCATACATGTGAATACACATAATACATGAAGTATACACAATAAGCATCAAGCATACACATGAATACACGTAATACATGAAGTATACATAGTAAGCATGAAGCATACACATGAAAACGCGGTGTATACATAAGAAGCATGAAGGATACACATGAATACATGTAATACGTGAAGTATACATAGGAAGCATGAAGCATACACGTGAATACATATAATACATGAAGTATATATAGGAAGAATGAAGAATACATGTGAACACATGAAGTACTCACATGAAGCATGAATCATACATGTGAACACATGAAGTAATAACATGAAGCACAAATCATACACATGAACACATGACGTAGTCACATGAATCATAAATCATGCACATGAACACATGAAGTATACACAAGAAGCATGAAGCATACAAGTGAATGGTAGCATGAAGCATACACATGAAGCATGAAGAATGAAGCATTACTATATTCATGTAATTTATTTAATGTTCAATAATCTTATAGGAGAATAATGTTTAAACTTTATTATATGTTTATAATTATAGGAAAGAAGAGTGCATGGAAAATACTTGGATTTTAAATATTTAAAGTAAACCATCTAAAAATATCTATTGAAGCATAGATTTATAATGCAAATATGGACACCATCAATAAAAAATATGTGTATTAACCAAATAGCCATGTAGGCATATATCAATATATGTTGATATAAGTATAAAATATATATAAAATAGCCATATAGGATTATAAGAATACCATATAGGCATACAATGCCAAGTATATGTAATATAAAAAAAAGTCCAATTTTTTTATATAAGCATGCAATAAAGGATCCCAATCAAAATTCATTACCCTCTAGGTGAAGAAAACAATCAGGCAACCTTTGTTTGTTGAGGGGATGGAGATGCATATGAAACTCGTCTACTTTGAACTCAAGGGTTGCTCCTCCTATTTAGTTCCCTATCAAGCTTCAATTGTTACAATAAAAAAAGTCATTAATATATAGAAATTATATTATAAAAAATGATATATTTAACAAAATAATAACTTACCAGCTCCAAATGATCTCTCTCCTCAATCAGAAGATACACATGCTCAAGATCTGGCATCCCAAAGTCCTATATAAAACATCCAAATATAAATTAAACTACAAATACATAATCATTTTATTTTTCAATAATAAACAACTATAAAAACAAATGTAATTTGAAATTTACTAATCTACCTCATACCCTTGTCAGTGCCATCAAGCTATCTATTATGGAAGATACACCACTCTTCATTTCTGTATCAAAATTAGGAGGTGTTTATGCTTCATCATCTAAAAATAAAACAACAAATATTCAATCATGAAAACTAGAATAGTGATGCAGGTCATGGCTTATAATGTATGAGATAATCAAAAACAAATTGAGTACTTATTGAAATATATATTTCTTACTATTATGCTTACTATTTTCCCTATCCATAGCTTGTTTGAAAGCACTTGTTTTAGGGTTTTATCCATAGTAGCAAGGCAATGAACTATTTGATACAATTCTTTGGTAGAAATGTATGAAAAATATGTTAGCATAAAGAAGGTAGTGAACTATTTGAAAAAAATGCCTCAAATAAATGTGGTCTCATGGTGATGGAATTCCATGACGATTTTTTTTGTCATGGCATTCCATCACCATGAGACTACATTTCTTTGAGGCATTTTTAAAAAAAGTTCATTGCCTTGTCTATGCTATTATGTTAGGATGGGGTGGATGGTATAGTGCGGTCTTGGTTATGAGATGGAGGGGGATCATGAGGGAGGGGTTTTTTAATCATGAGGGGAAAAGGATCATTATATGGGGTGGAAGGTGTACTTTGAGACCATTCTTGGTCCACAGTTGTCGTTGCACCAAAAGATCGACCTTTTAATGCCCGATACAATTGTCAGAGTTAACGAATCCATGAGAGGTGGTTAGACTATGTCATGAATCCTGAGGGGAGCGCTGACCATTTTCCAAAAAACTCCCCCTCAACGTTACTCGAGGGGATTCAAACCTGACACCTTTGGCTCTGATACCACTTGTTGGCCCACAATTATCGTTGCACCAAAAGATCAACCTTTTAATGCCTGATACAATTGTTAGAGTTAACGGATCCATGAGAGGTGGTTAGTCCATGTCACGTGTAATTCCCCATCACGTAACCCTAAAGGATGTTGCAATTCACTACTTAAGCGTACATTTTTTTTTACTATAGTGTAATTAACATACATGTTCACCAACAGTTGACAAAAACCTCTAAGGCTATGTAACTGAGATTACTTAAACCCACACATTCATTAATACACATCCATAGAATTTAATGACAATAAGAAATGAGTACTTAAACAACATAAAGATACCAAATTTAATATATATACCTAAGATATACATACATAATTATATAATAATATATAATTACGTATATACACTTATAATATATATTCATTAAATATATAATTAATATTTTACTAACTAAAATAGTTTTATTTCAAAATGGATGTATATATATGAACAATTGGAGAAAAACAATTTAATTATTTTTCTGAAAGATTTATGTTGTTTTTAAAAGTAATCAATGAATTTGAATTATTTATTAAAATTAGTTTTTTTTCTTTCTCTGTAAATTGAAAAGCCAATTAATTGGTTGTTCAACTATTTTTTTAGGGAAACTGTTATTATTACTGTGAAATATATTTGAAAGGGAAATGGATTTAGCATATCCAAAAAGTAGATTATTACTTAGCAATTGCCTTGTTGTAATTACTTCCTCTGTGTCCTTGTTCGAGGAAGTGGGTTAAATGTGTCTTTAATTGGTAAGTCTTCCAGAGGGTTCTAGAGGATGAGGGTTGTCGATTTTTTATGTCAACCATTTTTATTTCCCTTGTGTAGTGCATTGTGTCTTGTTTCCTCCAAGTGTTTGGAGTGAGTTTCATTATATGTTCCTCTAGTGTTGGAGTGGTTATTTTATCTAGTTTGTATGCACTTGAGATTCCCTTGGTGATTGGTTTTGTTTGGTGTGTTTTCTAGTAGAAGAGTGGCTTTTGTTAGGCGCCAGAGCCCAAAGAGGTAAAATGGGTAACCTTCAGAGGTAGTTTAATCAAGTGATAACTAAATTAATGTACTTAGAAGATTAGGAAGTATTTCACACTAAACAAGATAATTAAGCCTCACTCATAGACACAAGTTCTCATTTAGACTTGGGATGAGTGGGAAGGCCTAGAATGACAAGGCCAACTATCTTTTCCTTACGAGAGATAATTGTTTTTGCATGAGTGAGTATGAGGGCTGGGATTCGGTTGAGGTCACCAAGATTACCGGAGCCTATGAAGATTCCCAGAGGACATCTCATGATGAGATGTGCGATGACACTCTCTCTAGGACAACAGTTGGTACATGTTTGTATGTTTATGGTTTTCTTAACATACTTGATCTATTTTATGTCTGGAAGCAATGTAACCATGTTAGAGTTGGACTTGTATAGTGCATTTGATTGGTTGTGTCTGTATGAGTCAATATGAGTCAGCCTGTGGTTTGTGGTTGTAGAATTTTTTCATGTTATGTTGTTACTATCTCCTAGCATGGGGGGTGGGCCTTCGGGTACCACTTGGTTGGGTGGAACATGCACCATACACCATTGGGTCCCCCTTTGATCTTCAATACTTGGTGGTGAGATATCGAGTTGGAGAGCTCACAGTTCCTACTTTAATTAAAGTGATGTATTTATTTCAATTTGAATCATGTTATCCTATCCCTCATTTTTATTCGAGGTGGATTTATGTATATTGTAACACATTTGTATTATTGCCTCATTCTGGGAATGAGTGATGTAACCTTTTGATTTAAGTTAATGAATATGGAGTTTGGTAGTATGTCTCTATATGTTATATTGTATCTTTATGTTGTTTAAGTACTCATTTCTTATTGTCATTAAATTCTATGGATTTATGTGTGGGTTTAAGTAATATCGGTTACGTAGCCTTAGAGGTTGTTGTCAATTGTTGGTGAACATGTATGTTAATTACACTTTAATAAAAAAAATTGTACGCTTAAGTAGTGAATTGCAACATCCTTTAGGGTTACGTGACGGGGCGTTACATCATGAATCCTGAGGGGAGTGCTGACCATTTGCCAACAACCACATTTCGAGAGAGATCATACAATGGAGTGGAAGAGGTACTTTGATTTGGACATGAAAGGATGTCATTAGATGAAGTGGGGGAGAGGGGATTGTGAGAGTGTGATGAAGGGGTATCTTGCTCCTAAGATGGAAAGATATCATTAGATGATATGGAAGGGATATGTTGTTCTTGATTGGAAATGGGATCATGAGATGGAACGGGATTATATGATGGAGGAGAAGGGTTTCCTTGATATTTATATGGAGGGGAATCTATGTTATAATTATTTGGATTAGGAGATGGACATAGTTCATTTGATATGGATGGTGTGATGAGGGAGGAAGTTTTTATAGACTCTTCAATTTGGATACATGGATTGATAGGGGATTAATATGATATATGGTATTATATTTTATCTTGATGTGGGGGTGATGAAGGTGGATGCATGATATGGGAAGATTGCACCACTTTTTTTTTTACATGGGGAAAGAACTACCTTTGCAAATAGTCCTTGGAGGAAGCTATTATGAGAGACATGGGATGAATTATCTTGGTAATAGTGGGGGGATGTGGATTTTAAGGATGTGGGATATGAACAAGTGGGATAAGAGGTGGAATCTTCTATTGATTGGTAAATTGAGGATGAGGATGAGGACATTGAAAAGGATTTGGAGGGGAATTTTGGCTAAAGTCTTGGTTTCTACTTTCAAAGGAAGGGGAAGGATAAGCAAGAGAAGATGGATTGGGATTGGTTGAAGGTAGGGAGGATGGAAGCTTTGCAGCAATTCCAAGGAGACATCTGAGCATGACATCCTTATAATTATGGAAGTTATAGGTGAGGCTAAAATTGGTGGTGGTGGATGAAAATGATATGGATGGGACTTGAGGGGAGCTTTGGATGGGTAATTGCTTGAACATTTGAGCATTATGTCTATTGAAAATAGATTCAAGGTGATCCACAATTCTCTCATTATCATCATTGGGATTATATTTAGGTTGGTCAAAAAGGATATCCTCATCATCATCGATATGGTTGGGGTTGGTTGGAATGGCTGAATGTGGATTAGAATAGATTAGGTTAAATGGAGGATAGATTAGATCATTAGACATAGTGGAGGATTGATTCAGAGAAAGATTGGTATTGATTTTGGATGAGGATGGAAATTAGGATGATGGATTAGAAATGGACATGGGGATTAGAAGAATAGTATCTAAGGATGAAGATGGAGGATGGGATTAGATTTGGGGATCAAATACAAGACCTTAAAATGATTTGATTTGATTAAATAGGATTATCTACTCTTAAGGCAGTGAGCTATTTGAAAAAAATCCTCAAAGATATGCAATCTCATAGTGATGGAATGGCATCCCATCACCATGAGACCACATTTCTTCGAGGAATGTTTTCAAAAAACTCATTGTATTATCTATGTTATTGCTTACTATTATGATTTGATAGATTTTTCCAAGCTTCCATAGTTTTTTTAAAAGCACTTGTTTTAGGATTTTAGCCATAGCAGCGAGAAAGCGAAATATTTGATAAAATGCTTTGGTACACGTGTATGGAAAATATGGTAGAATAGACAAAGTGGTGAGTTGTTTAGAAAAATTACTCAAAGAAATGTGGTCTCATGGTGATGGACATCACCATGAGACCACATTTCTTTGAGGCATTTTTTCAAAAATCTCATTGCCTTGTCTATGCTATTGCTTACTATTATGCTTTGATATAGATTTTTTCTAGGCATCCATAGCATAGACAAGACAACGAACTGTTTGAAAAAATTCCTCAATAAAATGTTGTATCATAGAATTCCATGACAAGTAAATTAAATTGGTAGCTGCTCCTAGTTATTAGTTATGCAGTATGAATTAATTGCATCACTTCTTATTTTAACTTTCTAAAAAACTATATTGTAATTGAAATTTTTTCATCTATCAACATCTAGTTATTAGTTATGCAATGTGAAGTAAAGCTTTGATTTTGAAAGATCTGCAATGCAATGCAATCAATTATATGAATATAAACTACACAAATCTATTAAGTACAATTCATTAGTCAAACTCTTTATTCTATTACCTGAGTGAAGATTTGAACTCCACCACCACTAGGAGGTGTTGTCATGAAATCTCCAAGATTAACCTATTCAACATCCAAAATAATATATTAGAATACCATTCATTTAACAATGCTATTCACATGTAATATTTATATTTTCTTACTAGTTACATACCTTGGCAGTACATGTCGTAGTAGAATATAGAGGTGGAGGACCACTAAAAATTGAATGAACACTATGAACCTAAAATTTCATTACAATCATTAAATTAAATTAGTTAATCTTGCATTTCAAAAATGAAATTTAATAAATTAAATTCAATGAAATTTCTAAAATTTACTTGAGTATCAAGGTTGAAAGCCTCATTCAAGAGGGCATTTTTCATCACCAATTGGTCAACTGCAGATGTAGCCTACACACCCTCCTCCTAACTATCCATGGGGTCATAACCACAAGTAGACTCGTAAGCTCAAAAAATATGGGGTTAAACCCTACCCCTCGATGTCTCCCCCAGCTCACGCTATACTAGAGGACTAGCATGCACTATGATGCTCTAGGTCAAGGAACTAATAGATTGTAGTGTCTCGACCTTAGTATTCTCCTTCACAATGGAAGGGATAGCCACGTGATCATAAGCAAGTATAGCAAGCTCTCATCTTGCTGGCCATTGAGGGTCAAGACGTTCCCTTGGTCTATCTTATGAAAACCCACAATCTCTACCTTGGAAGTCTCACATATCAAGATTGTTGGGGATTTTGTTCGAGGAAAAATTCATAGTAGAGTTTCCTCCATAAATATTGTGGAAAATTGTTATTGTTGCATGGAGGATGGTCAAAAACCATCCACCGCCTCTACCAAAAATGGTCCTTTATCCCTTGGTGGTTGCACCATTGGATAGGAAACCTCTTTCTTGTAGGGTGTAGAGGTTGATTTGTTCATGGGTTTGTGAAAAGGGAACACAAGTCAAAATTTGTATTTTTTTCATTTTTGACTTGTTTGTAGGATAGTTTATTTGCATAATATTTTCTCTACACCCATCTCTTCTCCACCCAACCACTTAATTGCTTGATAATTTAATCTACATTTGTTAAAATAGCTTCAAGTGATTGTGAAAGCGTGGTTCTTTCTAAGGTTGAACTTGTAGGATTTTTCAACCTCATAATTAACTCAATTTTTATTTTTATTTTTTATTTTTCCCCATTAAATTTTGTTGAGTTCGAAGAGGATGTTGAGGAATTGTTGGAGAAGTTTTTGATGTTTTTTTCATTAGGTATTTGGTCATGAGGTGAACAAGGATTTTGAGGAGGAGAAGGAGGTGAATTATCAATTCTTGAAAATTAAAGAATTTAACATCAAAAACATATTAAATATACTTATTTAACAATAAATTCACAAAATAATAATAAAATCTTACTCCTTTGATCACCTTGTTGATGTGGTGGCATTCTGGAAAAGAATTGGCAAAGAATTGATGACGAAACGGTGAAATTTGGGCTCTCAATAATGCAGGTGTTCTTGGGAAGGGTTTGCAAACCAGAAATGGAGGAAATAGAACCATGACATAAAGAATTGAATTTTATTTTTCATTTTCTTATAATATGACATAATGCACTCATTTTATGGATTTTTCAAAGAAATTAAAAAGTTGGCCACTTTTTGGCTCCCCATATTTTTGCACCCACCCTAGCTATAAAACCTAGAACAACAAAATTAATTTAATATAGATATATATACCCAATTTCACTATAATTTCAATGTATAAATTCAATTTTCCAAGTACACACTATGAGTCCATTATTGAATTTAATTATTATAAATTAAATAACCCTACAATTTTTTTTCTTGAAATTGGAAAGTAACATTGAAACTACTTAAAATATGGGTAAGGAAAGATCATACAAGATAAACAATCACAAAAAAGGAGAAATAAAAAACATACCATTCACCATTTATATGCCACAAAAGAGGAAACTTCCACATTCAAGAACCAAGAAATTCATCCCAAATCAACAAAATTAAAGAAATAACCTACAAAATTTGTAGATATGTACAAAACATACTCTATATCATCATATGCAAAATAAATTTGGGAGACTTTACAATATAATTAGTTACTAGTTCCTAGGTTTCAAAATGAATATGGTGAGGATTTAAATATCATTTCATTTTCAAAACCACCATAGCACTTTTAAAGGTTTTCATACGTACATATTAGAAATTGGATGCAATCTTGATATTTCATTTTTATCACTCTAAGTAATGCGTCATTAGTATTTTTGAGAAATTTTGATAGAGCAAGATGGATATATATAGAGAGAGATGGGGGGAGAGGGAAGGATAGTAGGATGTATAAGTAGACAGAAAAATATAGGATAGAAAGACTAAGACACAGAGGGGATAAATAAATATGAGGAGGGAGAAGGATATAAATATATAGAGATATAGAGATATAGCTTTGAATATGTGGATCTTGACACCATTTTCCAGTAAGAAACCAATATCACAATTAAATTTTTTTTTATTTATATAATAAGGATCAAATAAGAACTAAAAATTAGTACAAAATCTAAAAAACATCAATAAAAATGTTACTTTATATGTCAAATCTTTTTTCTTTTTGTCTCGATTATCACATCAGAAATGAGATATTAACTGTATATAGATGAGATTTTGATACACATTAGTGTCAATTATATTTATCGGCATCACATTTACTACTCATTTAAAAAATTTCTATTGTGAATTATTTAGACATGTGTCCCTATCCTAATATTCATTAATAATCCCTTATTTTGGATGTATTAGGTTCATATGTATAATAGATTGGACATGTCAAGGTTGCATATTACATAAGCATATGTATTGAAAGAATAGTATTATATATGCAAGTACTTTTGTTATATGTGATTATAACATAGGCCTTGTGCCAAGTATTTAGGGATTGCGTCTTTCAACTAATAATATGGTATTAAACATTTATTTTAAAGCTCCAATCTAGTGTATTTTTTGCTCATGCAAGAATACCATTATTCTCTATTACTTATTTATGTATATTTTTTATTTCTAAAGGATACACATGTTTTAAATAATGTAATGGGGGTATCTATATGGTTGTAACTTGTGACTTGGGTTGAGTTAGGTAGATTTCATGTATGAAGTCAAAGTAAATATCTAAAAAAACCTTGAAAACTATTATCACTTATTGATTTATGTCATTTAATGATATTTTCATTATGCGCTTAGAATTTGGTCCTATATGGATTCAATTTCACATAGACATGTATATCTAACATTCTAAGAGACCTTTGGAAAAAAAATATTAATTTTTGACTAATAAAATGTGAATAGCCAATAGGGTGTTATTGATACACATGCATCATTTGGAAAGGTGGGAAATGGTGTTGGTTTACATTAGAGATTTAAGCTTTATAGACCTTGTAAAAATCTAAAAACTTGATCAATTATAGTTGAGAGGGTGTTTCTTACTTGATCAAATATAGTTGAGAAGGTGTATTTTACTTGATCAAATATGTAGTTTCATAGGCTTTATAGGCCTTGTAAAAATATAAGAACCATGCAAGTTATGCATGTTAAATTTAGTTTCTCCAAGGGTTGGGTGTATACTTTAGTAGATTAGATTTAGTTTATGACATCACCCTTGTTAATATGGTATTATTTTTAAATAATATAGCTTGGAAAAAGCTTGTAATTTATCCTTGAATATTCCTAGGATATATCTTTGTAACAATCTATGGAATATATATAGTATCCCATTGATCCTTAAATTATTTAATTTTTTAGAAATTTTGATATATCTAGATAGAGTGCAATTTATTTTCCATATGATGGGTCATATGTGAAAGTGATTATGGTCTTAGTTATTGAAATTTTAATTGAATCAAATTCAATGACTAAGCTTAAGTTTTACAATTTTTTGTGTTTATACGATTAAGCATTAATTTTTGAAACCAATGGATGTAGACACAAACTTCCTTATAGATTCATTTACATCACACCACTCCTAAATATCCCAGATTATTTTTAATCACTTTCATTATATTTTAGTTGTCTTATCCATCTATATAACTATACATACTTGAGTATAATAACCTTATAGGAGAACCTTTTTTAAAGAAAATATAAATGAGGAAGTAGATATGTTTTTTTTTCTTTCCAAATTTCATTTATGAAGTATGTTACAAAAATTTATATTGACAGGAGTATTAAACTAACCTATCTATAAACTAGATGTATGAATTTTTTACTATAAATAAAAGAGGTATTGCAATTCAAAATAATAGACTTGAATTATGAATGTTCATGGAATATCATCAAGTTCATATTTAGATAGGTAAGCTTGGTCTCAAGGCTAATTGATATTTATTTGATTACTCTATACTACCATATACAAACCTTGAGTATTTCTCTCCCAAGTTTATTATGGCTAGAAGAGGAGAAGGATAACCTTTCTTTTAGGGTTGATCCTTGAATATCCATAATATAATCATAATTTGTACCCTTTATTGGTAATTATACATCCTCGATATTATGATTCTACTTACAAATCAAAATTAGGGATTTTTTAAGGGTGTTAATAGGTGCATTAAATAATGGTGGAAAAGGTAGATAATAATTGTTTAATGAGTTTTATCTTTCTTGTTGTCCTCTTCATCACTTCTTAATATTGTTCTTTCTAATCATAAGTGAGACTAGAGCTTGGCTTGGATTACTTGTTAAGGATGTCTTAACTTTGATCATGGCATTTAGGTAGATCATTATTTCTTGGATTGGTCTCATAAGAATAGAAAAATAGTTGATTACTAATACAAAATAATATTGTATTTAACATGGTTTCTTATTCTTTGAGAATGTTTTGAGATCTTGATTTAGCTTTCAAATATTGATATTATCTTCTTACTATTTGTATTGCTATAAATACATTGGTTTTTATTTTTTGAGGCTATATTTTTCTTGAAAAGATGTTTATATGGTATGTAAACCTTTATCTCTCTTTTTCATTCTTGTTCTACATTTTATTTTAGATATGTGTGGTTTATTCTAGAATTATACTAATTTTATAAATGAAGTGTACTATTATACCATCTTTTATCAACAAATTAGTGTGCAATAATTTTGTATTAAATAGTTTTAATTAGATTAAAGTCAGTAAGGTCATATACCCTTTTACAAAATAGCCAAACAGGCAAAAATGGGGAGATCATGAGACATGAGGCACTCAGAAAGAAAAATAAAGGCAACTACACAAAGACCAGCAAAATCAAGAAAAAAAAAAACATGGCAGGGAACCAGCTATTGGTTGTCCAATAGCTTAAGGCCATTAATGGCCTATAATTCATTTTTGAGAAATTGTATTTTATCTTCAAAGGATAGGGGCTTCTTTGTGCAAGCTACTCCTCTTGAGTATTGGGAAAAGTAAAACTACCACTTTTCTTACCCTTCTTCATTGAGTGCACAACTTCCTGGAAATCATCACCAACCCTTTTTACATGGCTATTACGTAGCTTCTATTGGAACAGTTGAATGGTGATTGTAGTTTTTTTAACTATTTCCTTGTAGTTTATAATTTCCTGCAAAAACTTGAGGGTTTTTTCTTGATTGCTACACATGGTAGCCACCTCCTCTTGCAACTTCACCCTTTTTGTGATTTTTTATTAAATAGTTGATGTAGGAAACTATTTATATTTTATTACATATGGTATACTAGGCACCATGATTTAATAAATATGGGTGATTTAGTTTCTACTTTGACCTATACATTACATCATGTTTACTACATGAACAATTAATTTGAGAAATCCTTTGATAAAGTAATTTTGTAAATTAAGATCATGTAAGGGATAATGTAACTTAGAATGCAAGGATTGAAATATTATGACACAATTATCAAGGTATGCTCACCTGGTCCTTGGGCACACTTAAATAAATATAAAGTAGTAAGTACAAGATCAATACTAACATTTGGTTTCTTCAATAATAACTTTTTCAAGTGATGAAATGTATCAATAGATGCATAAGGTAATAAATCGAACCATTCAAAAGTATAATCTCTTACATGATGGAGAGATTGCCAAGTAAAGATAGATGGAGTTGGATAGATGATGGAGAGCTAAATATAGGTAGAGATATTAAGATGAAGAGTGGGAGAGATAGAGTGAGGGAGAGATAGAGAGGGATAGGGAGAGAAAAACTTGAAAAAAATATTTGTATTATATAACACACTCATATTACATAACATGAACACATCATATAATGTAAGCCTGTACATAACACACTTGCATTTCTAAGAAAATATTTTATCCCTAATTTTAGCTTGGAAATTATTTTGGACAATGAACCTAAAGGATTGTGTGTGCAAGTGTTTCCTTAACCTAAATATGAAAACTAACTAGAAGAACACAAAGGAAAGCAACACAATACCACCTCAACGATTAGCCTAAGTTAAACACAAGATAAAATAAAGATAAAAAGAAAAACTATATTGATATATCTTTTATCTGTGTTTCCCTTTGTTGGCCCTTGATTGAAGGTTGATTTGTGTGCTCCTTAGATGGTAAATATGATGGGAAATGGATGCAAATTAGATGGAGATGAAAGTGGATAAAATGAGTAGATGAAAGCAAATGAAAATGAAAAATGATATGCAAGTGTTGGATAAAAGGCTCAAATGGCTCAAGAGAAAAATGGTGTTAGAAATTTCATAAGGTCTAGATCCCTTAATGAAGGAAGAGGGGGGGTATTTATAGAGGAAATTGATTTCTCTAGAGGACTGTGGTGAGTTGAGGATTCACAAGCCCTCACATCTTGACACATGGAGGGTGAGTTGTCCAAGGGGTAGGGTGAGATGGAAAAGGTACAAATGATGTGGAGGAAGGAAAAGTACTTTGCAAGTACCTTGGGGGATGAGAGGATTTCCTCAAAAAGGAACCTCTTGTCTCCAAATGAAGGTGAAAGTGACATTTATGGAATTTTAGTATTTATGAAAAAATCCTCATGGAGAAGAGAGAATTGGTTGGAGAAATAAATGTGAATATTTAATTCACATTATTGGAAGGGATAAGGTGGTTGGGATAATAAATATGAATTTTAAATTCATATGATAAGAACCTTATGGATAAGATGAGGTTCTTATGGAGGAGGCTGAAAAGTGCCTTGTGGATAAAACAAGGCCCTTATAATGGAAGGTTCTTGGATTCCATGTGACTTGATGTGACCTTTCAATTATGACATGGGGAAGAGGATGTTATTTGGAGGAATCAAAAGAGTATTTTAAATTCATGGGGAAGAGAACCTATGCCAAATATGGAAGATGTGAAGGTTGACCAAAAAAGGCATGCTAAATGTAGAAAGGGGATTAGATTAGGATTGTGAAAATACATGATTAAGAAAATTAATGAGGGACTGGAAGCAAGTGGGAAATGTAGGAGGATGTGACATTAATCTTTGATTAAGTGGTGCACATCTTAATGATGGATTAATTAAATTAACCCAGATTAGAAGAGGGGTTATGGAGGATGTGACAAGGAGAGAGAAAAAGGATGAATTTAAAATTGGTTTAAATTAAGAAAAAGCGGGAAATGACTAAATTGAATAATTGATATGTTTTATTTAATTTAGAGAAGAAAGGATGTAGGATAAAGTATTTAATTGTTAAATTAAATACTTTAGAAACCTTAGGCAGAAGGTGAAAAATTAATTAAATAAATGCATTAATTAATATTGATGTCATAAAGGTGTAAGGAGATAAATTTGGTCATATGTGAGTGGTCAAATTTGGATGTCTACATTTTTCCCCTCTTTGAAATATTGTTAGAATAACACTGTTTCAAAGATAAGAAAAATGTAGATGAATCTATAGAAGAAGCGACTGGAAATTGATGCCCCAGCATAGGAGAAATTACATGAGCTGCCCAAATGAATGGAAATGGAAAGATATGCCTCGATCTCATAAGGAAATGACCATGGCGGAGGAATGGGTGAGAGTGGTAGGGTATGCCCCCTTGAGAGGACGATGAGGGAAGAAAAAGGGGGCCCTAGGTGAGTTCTCGATATGAATAAATGGATGGTATAGTTGGATAGAGCTCAATAAAATAGGTAAGTTTACTTTTTGAATAGAGTCGATCTAACACATGGGGTGCAAATGGCGGCCCGCGGAATAAAGGCCTAAAAAGGGTAAATAAAAATTAAAAATACCCCCCACTTAAAAGTAATTTAAAAAAGGGGGAAAATTACTTATAGTAACTTTGAGAGTTACTATTCCTCATTTGCACACTTGGTAGTTGAAGAAGAAAGAAAGAGGAGAAGAAAAATGAGGAGACAAGAATGCCCATCGATTATGATGATGAGATCATCCACCGAGCAAATGAAGTGCGGGCGTTCTTCCATGCATGTGTGGTGCCATGCCAGGTTAGTTGTCAAAACCCCTTGTGTGATTTTAAGAATTTTTTAGATAATGATTAAGTTTTTATGCTATTTTTAAAACATGGGTTTTGTTTGTGAGGTAGATTAGGAAAATGGGTTGGGGGCAAAAATGGGATTTCACCAATGGAGTAGTTAGGATAGGTGATTAGAGATGATGATAAGGGGGAAATGGAGGTGAACCATTGAAAGGCCCAAGAAAGGGTGGCCCCACCCTAATTGGGGCAATGGTGCCCCCAACTAGGGTGGATGTGTCTCGACCTGGAAGGCCCCACCCTGGCCGGGGTGGTGACACCCCCAACCGGGGAAGCCCCGCCCTAGTTGGGATGATGACACCCTTAGCTAGGGCAGACCCACCCTAGTTGGGGTGGAGACGCCCCGATGGGGGTGGTGACACCCCGCAGTGGGGGTGGTTGTGCCCCTTGAGGGGCGGCGGCCCTGCCCTGGGAGGGACGACAACACACCAAAGAAAGGGAAGATGACAAGAGAAGGGATATCACATTTGAATAGGGATTACGATGCCCAGGATAAAGGGGATAGGAGTGAAAAGAAAGACAAAAAGGAGGAAAGATGAGTTAAAAAAAAGGGTAAGGGAAAAGTGAGAAAGATAACCCAAGTCGGGGAAAGAAAAATATATTGAATGCGGGAAATGAATGAAAAAGTGTTATTGTATGGGTGCAGCTATTTGAGGTGTTGCAGACGTAAGAGAGATGGTCTAAGGTGATTACAACGATGATGGAGGCTATGACCGGAGTAGACCACCATATGCTGGAGGTGGCCAGATTATGACATCTACTAGGATATCCCACGATGAGAGCGCATCGATCATTGTTGACAGTGCTAATAGAGCATTGGAGTTTAGAGACATACACATTCCACCTGGAGACAAAGGATATGATGGTGACATTGGAGGATGTATGGCAGATTCTGAGGCTCCCTATAGCAGGGCAACTAGTGAGCGAGGTGAGGTCCACAGGGGAGGAGCTGGATCAGACTTTGGTTGTGTTGTTTGGACATGAGGACCTTCCCATTGATCAACATAGGTTGGATGTGGATCACTGTTTGGCAGTGGGGGTACCAACACTACCACTGTACTTGTGTGGATTGATTTTTGGGCTACTATTACCAAACATGAGTGGATGGTACTACAGCCTAAGATATATGGAGATTATTTGACATATTGTTGAGGGGAGGGAGGAGAAGTTTTCATGGGGTACATGTGTATTAGCACAGTTATATTAGGACATGCACATGGTGTGCTATCGAGGGTAAGTTAGTGTGACATAGGTGACCCTATTGCAGGTATGGGCATGGGAGAATATTAGTGTTTTCAGGAAAAGGTAGAGGTGGGAGTTGGAGGACAATAGGTGGGGAGTGGATAGTCGAGGAGGGTATAGGAGGAGGTGGGAAATCAGTAGGAGTAGGATGAGGGAAAACCATAGGAGATAGGGTACGAGACGATAGGGACCTTAGGTCATCTTGTGAGGATGAGGAGACAGTGGAGGAGAGCCCAGGTGGAAAACAGAGACGAGAAGGTTCCTGATGAGCTAGAGATGGAGATACATGAGGAGGGAGAGGAGCCTAAGGTGAGATGGCAGATGAGGGTGGGGCAAAAGGGAAAATTGAGGAGATTTTGAGTGGCGATCGGGGCTCAGTAGGAGCTTGAGATACGAGAGACAGATTTGCATGAGGAGAGAGATACTCAAGAGGATGTGATGGATGTGGATGTCTTGGTGGTGGATCCTCTGGTGATGATACCATATGTACCACTTGAGGACCCTATCATATTATTGAGGGGGGCCCAAGCGAGGCTCTGGATGATAGAGCAGAGGCTACATATAGAAAAGGTAGAGGTTATCAAACTTGGGGTTGAGGGGAGGAGGCTTCAGGAAGAGGTGGTTAGGTTAGAAGTTGCAAGATAGAGGGATTGCGACTTCATTGTTGGCCACCTAACATCACAGGTATAGGATGTAAAGAGGGAGAGAGATGAGCTGATCCGTGAGCTAGAAAGGGTGATGTGGGACCAAGACAGACTACAGGCAGTGATGACTATAGTGTAGAGCAAGGGACAACATGAGTATGGGGGGATGAGCAATAGGCTGGGAGGGAGATGGAGCAGTTGAGGATGCAAGTGATAGGGTTGGTGAGGGAGAGGACTGCGCTCCAAGATAGGGTGTCTGTGACAAAGACAATACTTGGGGAGGTGAGGTTGAGGGAAGAGGCAACATAGGACTAGTTAGATATTTCATGGAGAGAGAGGGATATGATGTGTGCAAAGGTACAAACTTTACATGCACAAGTATAGGCGATGCAGGGGGAGAGGGATACTGCACGAGCAGGGGCTCAGGTTATGTAGGCAGAGAGAGATGTTGCATGGGTATAGATAGTGATACTATAGAGTGGTAGTGATAGATCAAGGACAACAGTGCAGAGACTGCAGGGAGAGGAGAATTTCGTAGAGGGACGAGTAGTGGAGGAGGTGAGGGAGTGATTGCAGGTAGAGATTGATCAGTTGAGGAGGTCACAAGGGGCATGAGGAAAGGGGAGGAGAGTCATTATCCGAGATCGGGACAGATATAGATAGGATCAAAACATTCTCTGAGGTCATGCCATAGAGAGAGATGAGTAGATGAGAGAGACATCCTTCTGGATGGTCGCTTATCAGTAGGCAGTTCTAGATGTGTCGTAGCACACTTTTCACTTTGAGTGACGGGCTCCTCAGATATCCGCACCTTCCTAGTCACTGGGGAAATAGACTCGAGGAATCAATGGTTCTCAGATGACCTCTCCTCATAGAGGGTCAATGCTCGAGTCACCATAGAGATTATATGTGGGCAGCTCATGGTTCATAGGGCCAAATGAATAGGATCCCAACTATTGATAGGTGCAGGATGAGACACAGTACAGGGTAGCATAGATCAAAGTAGATCCATAGTTGTGTATTTGTACTTTATTTTTTGATGATAGATGATATATATCTATTGTGATTATGATGGATATTGTATTTTGGTGATTTTTGATAGGATATGCGACAAATCTTATTGACATCATGTATATGTTTATGATTTTATGATGGATGATGTGATGTATGGATTTATGATTATGCCTATATGAATGTATGTATAATGATTATGTTGATGCCTAATGTTTACGACACAGGATGTGATGGATGACTTATGATTATTTCTACATGGAAGATTATTATGATATGCAAGATGTATAATCTCTATGATGTAGGGTGCGATGGATGATTTCTATCCCTATGTGGATGTTATAATGCATGATATCTGGGTATGTGCAGGATCATGATGGGCCAAAAAGTGGCGATATGTAAGTGATATGATGGCCCATGTGGCTAACGACTTTTTTTACCCAAAATTGATGAAACAAAAAGGGTTTTTAAAGGAGATTCTCAACTTTCCACCAATATAAATTATGCTTTACTTTGAACTTAATAAATAATTATTATTCATTTTCTATTTGAATTACGACTAAAGTCCTGATTCATAGGCTAATTGAAAAACATCTATAGCTTTCAAACTATATCACATTTTTTGAATCCGAAACATGCGTCACATTCTATGCTTCACATAATATAGGAGAAAAAAAAAAGAATTAAATTTCATGAATTTTTTACCAAGTTAAGTTGGTTAGACATACAAGTTTTTATATCTTTTAAAAGTTGTAATAAAAAATTCATAATTAATTATTTAATTGGAAAAAAATTACAAAAAAATATGCATCACATCGAGACATGAGTCCTCTACTTATACCTAAAATATTATAAAAAAATATTATCATTTTATTATGGTTAGGGTGGTCAGACAGACACCTACTTATTATTTTTTCCCTGAAATTTCATTTTGTACCAAATAGATTTTATTTATTTTTAAATAAACCTAGTAGTTTAGAAACTACATTCAATTTTCTATAGATTCTATTCTTACATATTTTTGAAATAATATAGATAACTTATTCAAATTTTTACGTCAAGTTGCCTAACTTTGATTTTTCTGAATTTTATTTCCACTTAAGGGCTTGTTTTTTCCATGATGATCTTGCACATACCCATCTAATGGATGTTATGATTATTGATATTGTGGATGATTTAATATGTCATGTATGATTTTTAATGTGTATGATGGATTTGGTAATGAACCTAATGAATATGGAAATGAATGTTAAGATGCATAGGATGAACCTACACAACTTAAATGATTGTGTAATGCAATTTAATGAACCTAAAATAAGGATGTAAAATGCAATGTGATGCCAATAAGGGCTTGCGTAATGATGGAAGTGAAGAAAGTGAGAGGTGTGTGACTGCACCTGTCAATAACCATACGACTCTTGAAGAAAGGGGAAAGATGGAGGGAATTATCGTTTGCACAATCCAAAATCTTAGGTCAGGGGTAAAGAGGGGATGAAGAATACATGAATGAAATGGAGGATAAAAATGAAATGCAATCATAATGCAAATTTCCATCGTCAGAGCACTAGTTTTTTCTATAGCATAAGACACTTGTTACCATGGCATATGGACCAAAGTAGATTAGTGCTAAATTCATGAACAAACACAACAAACAAGAAGGCTATCCCAACACCCCAAAGTTGCGATGAATTCGGTCAGGCTAGGTATTGTGATAAATACAAGCACAGAAGGATGTCCCAGTGTAACACAAGACCTGAGGGGTCTTGGTGGGTACTACGCGGGGTAACCAGGAAAAAAACCAAAAGAATAAAATTCAAGCTATGCCCCTATGTGAACCGGTCAAAACACATCATAATATGAGAGATTATGACAGCCTTGACGAGTGATGATAGGGAGCTCAAATGATAAACAAAAACCAAAAGTATCAAAATATCTCAATCAATTTCAAAAAATCCTTTGTCATAGGATCAAGATGATTGATGGGATTGATGTGGTCTATTAGGAAGGATACATCCTTTTGAAACCAAAGATGGATACTAAACTAAATGAACGATTAATGATAGAAGATATTCGAAAACTGAATAGACCTCAAGATACAAATTGATTCTATTTGTGAGGTACCGACAAGATAAGGAAATAAATTGATAACATGACACAAGACTAACTCACCCTAAAGACCTAGGGGCTCAGGGGTTGATCAAAGATCAGCCTTGCCTACGTGAAAGCGTAGAGCCCTCGTAGTTTAGGAAAAGACCATGATAAAAGCGAAAAGAGGATGATGAAGACGGATGATGGAAGATGATGATCAGGTAGACTGACCACCAAAAGAAAAGAAAAGAAGAGCAAATAAAATCCTCGGGGATGGATCAAATGATTAGCCTTTCCTATGTGCAAGTGTAGGGGCAACATAGTTTGGAAAGGAAAAAAAACCCATGATGATTAAGATTGAAAAGTGGACAAATGGAGACAGATGATGAAGGAAAAAAATACCTTGGGTATGGATCAAGTGATCGACCCTGCCTATGTGAAAGTGTAGGGGCAATATAGTTCGCCAAAGATGGATAGACAAAGATGAAAGATAAAACAAATCCCTGGGGGCAGATCAAATGATCAGACTTGCCTATGTGAAAGCGTAGGGGCAATATAGTTTTCCAAAGATGGACAAAAAAATATGACAGACAAAACAAAGCCCTAGGGGCAGATCAAATGATTGGCCTTGCCTACGTGAAAGCGTAGGGGAAATGTAGTTCGCCAAAGACCAACAAACAAAGATGATAGACAAAACAAAGCCCTGGGGGTGGATCAAATGATCGACCTTACCCACATGAAAGCATAGGGGCAATTTAGTTTTCCAAAGACAGGATGGGATCTAGATGGAGATAGACATGATGAATGACCCTAAATGGAGACGACCAAAGTGTCAAGGCGACACAAAAGCTCAGACTAGGATAGAAGATCAATATGTTGGATAGTGGATGTTCATCCAATGCTCAACCATAGATATACCAGGTGACCAGGATGTAAGCGAATGGGAGGATATGATTGATAGGAGGATAAGGATATGGAGATCTGGATGGAGAAATCATAAAGTGACTAGGATGCAAGGTAGATAATGATTAAGCCCTATACAAAAGGCACATGTTAGTAGGTTTTGACCAATCGTACGTATCCAAGATGCCACATAGGGGTGGTTTTCACCATAGGATGAATTATTTCTCTTTACCATTTTTTTTTATTTTTTTATTTTTTTATTTTTTGATAGTTTTTTACTTTTTTTGTATTTTTGAGATTTTACCAGGAAGGATACTCCAACTAACCTAAGTATAGAATTTATTTAGATGGATGATGTTGATGGGTTCTTCCAGTGGCTCTCCTTTAGGGGTAGATAGTCAGTATGCTCCAAAACCATATTTGGTGGTGATGACATAAGGGCTTAACCAGTTAGCTTCAAACTTACCCTTCTTATCTTGATCTTGTTGATTCTGTTGACTTTATTTGAGAGCTATGTCACCAATATTGAAATGACGAGGGAAGACTTTCTTATTATAACTTCTTTTTAGCCGATGTTGATAGGCTTGTAGATGGTTGTAGTCCTTGACCTATTTTAAATCCATCAATTCTAACTGTACAAGCCATGCCACTCGGGTGTCTTCATCAGTGATGAGATATTTGAGTGATATTCAGAGTGAGAGGATTTCAACTTTTATTGGAAAGATGGGTTCAATGCCATGAACAAGGGAGTGTGGATTAGCGTCGATGGGGGTGTGGATGGACGTGCAGTAGGCCCAAAGGGCCGGATGGAGATGGAGGTGCCAATCTCGACTAGTGCTATTGACCATCTTCTTAATGATTTTAATCAATTTTTTATTGGTTTCCTTTGCTTTTCCATTACCCTGGGGGTAATAGGGGGTAGACTAGCGATATTGGATATGATACGTTTCATAGATAAATTTCATGCACTTATTCTTGAATGGCTTTCTATTATCAATGATGATGGTGGAGGGGATTCCATACCTGCAGAGGATATGGTAGAGGATGAACTTAGAGATCTGAACACTAGTGATTTGAGTGACTATTATGGCTTCCACCCACTTGGTGAAGTATTCAGTGGCTCTAATAATGAAGGTGTGACTAGTGGAGGATGAAGGGTAGATCTTACCAACCAAATCAAAACCCCATTGTGAAAACAACTAAGGTGTCATGATAGGTTGTAACTCTTGTGCCAGGGCGTGAATCAAATCTTCATGTTGCTGACAAGAGGAATTTTTTTGAAAAACTTGAAAGCATCATGTTCCATCATAGGCTAGTAGTACCCTACTCTTAGAATCCTTTTGGCTAAGTCCATACCATTAGAATGGGCCCCACAAATACCACTATGCACTTCTATTAATGTAGTTTGGGCTTCGGTTTCATCTAAAACATCGAAGGAGAGTTCCATCATACCCACATCGATAAAGTGTATCATCGATAATGGTGTAGCGGATAGTGCGTTGGATAAATGATTTATGTTGGTTTCTTGTGAGGTCAGATGGTAGGTTAGTGTCACAAAGATAAGTGTAAATATCTTAGTACCAAGGGGATTCAAGGCCTACAATTTCATAGACCATTTCACTCTCAAGGATTCGGTACGCTATTTGGTCATATCCAGAAGGGAACCAATAGTGTCCATGGCATCAACAACTTTATTCCGTATCCAAGGGATTTGGTCGAACTGGATGGAGATGAAATATTTCTTGAACTCATCCACCATGCGTTTGTAGGGTAATATCTTGTCATCTTTTATGAGGAATTCATCATTGACTTGTTTGATCACCAATTGAGATTCACCAAAGATGTGCAAGTGTGAGATACACCATTGAACATAAATACTAAGGCTTGTGAGGAGAGCCTCATATTCAACAATATTGTTGGTGCAAGGAAAAGCTAGTCTGAATGATTTGGGTATATAGTCACCTTGGGGGTTGATGAGAAATACTCCTCCTCTTGATCCATTGTTAGTGTGGGATCCATCAAAATACAATGTCCATGTGGTGGCTTCCAACATTGCAAAGACCCCTTCATCTAGAAACTCAGTCTCTTAAGGATAGGCATTGACTAGTGGAGCATCTACTAATTGATCCACAATAACCTGCCCTTTGATTTCTTTGTGATCTGCATACTCTATGTCAAATTCACTGAGTAGCATGACCCATTTAGCCATGTGACCTGTCAATGTTGTTCTTGATAAAAGATAGTTTAGGGGATCAACTTTGGAGATGAGCTTAACTGGATGGTTGAGCATGTAGTGTCTAAGTTTCGAGGAGCTAAAGATGATGGCTAGGCAAGCCTTTTCCATTGGAAAATAATTGAGCTCCTAACCGACCAAAGTCCTGCTGATGTAGTAAACTGATTATTCTTTGGAGGATTCATCATGTTGTGCCAATAATTCCCCCAATGCCACGAAAGTAGCCCAAATGTAAAGGAGGAGGGGCTTTCCTAGGATAGGTGGCATGGGAATAGGTGGGTGAGCCAAGTATTCCTTAATCTGATCAAAACCAAGATGAAATTGTGGTCTCCACTTGAATGCAATGTATTTCTTTAGGAGCTGTGTGAATGACTAACATTTATCGGCAAGTTGAGAAATGAATCTACTGATGGACTAAAGCTTAGCTTGTAAAATTTATAGTTGTTTCAAAGTACGAGGTAGAGGCATTTCCATGATGGCCTTAACCTTAGCGAGACCAACCTCAATTCCTCCATGAGAGACAATGAACCCCAAGAGTTTGCTGACTGTGACACTGAACACACATTTCTTTATATTGAGGCATAACTTATACTATTCAAGGCAATTGAAGATATTTTTGAGGATGGTCGAGTGTTCTTCTCTTGTTCTAGATTTTCCTAAGAGATCATCAACATAGTCTTCCATGATTATGTGGATAATTTTGTGGAAGATAATCATCATAGCCCACTAGTATGTTGCCCCCACATTCTTAAGGCCGAAAGGCATGATGTTATAGAAGAATATACCCCAGGGTGTGGTGAAGGTGATCTTGTGTTGGTCCTCAATGGTAATATTGATTTGGTTATAGCTGAAGAAACCATCCATGAGGGACAACATCTCATGTCCAATGGTGAGGTCAACCAACATATCAATGTTTGATGGAGGGAAGTCATATTTTGGACATGCTTTTTTGAGATCTCAGAAGTCTGTAGAAATCCTGATGTCTCCACTAGGCTTAGCAACTGGGAATATATTAGAGATCCAGTCAGAAGAGTCAATCGGTTGGATAAACCCTGCTTCTAAAAAAAAATCTAATTCTTTCTTCACCAGGAGGGTCACTTGAGGGTGCATTTTTTTGAGCTTCTATTTAACATGCTTTGTGCCAAGATGGACATCTAGGTGATGTACCACCAAATTTGGATCAAGGCTAGGCATATCTGAGTATGTCAATGCAAAATTGATGATGATTGAAATTTCTTCTTTTGATAGTGCCTTAGCCACACAAGTGATCTTGGGGTTCTCTTTGGTTCCCAAGTTTAAAGCTTGTGTCTCTTCGATTAAGATAGATGATTGACCGAATAAGTGAATTCTGACAAGGGGAAGATGAATGTCCCCATATTATAGTCCCTCTTCAAGTTTTTCACTAGTAGATATGTCCTTTTTTTTTACTATTTCTATGTCACAAAGTGCCTCAGGGAGGTTTTCACTAGGTGACCTTTTTTAATTTTGTTTCTTTTTGTTTTTGTGACTAGGGTGTTCATCTTCACCCAATACCATGAGATTTACATACTAATCCACTAAGGGAAATGTTTTGGGAGATTTCAATGAACTTGGAGGCACATGGATAAAATTACTGGAAGTATTCTATGAGGGGACGTGGTGGCTCAAGTTCTTCTTTGTAAACCCATTGGTTGATATCAACTTCCATTTGATCCTGAAGGGAACCCAGATCATTGAATGTTGTCGAGCCCATGTTTTTGGAAGTGAGTGTGAGTGTCTTTTCTTCTTGTTTTGGAACTGATGGAGATGGTTTCCCATATGTTCATGGTGAGGGTGGCATGGTTTCCATGTTTAGTGCGGTAAACATTTCTTACTCGCCACATCCCTTATCGATGATCTAGACCTTGGTGATGGTGGAACTAGGTGTGGATGATGGCGTGGATGAAGGAGTGGATGATGTGGTGTTTAGTGTATTGGTGGATGGATGAGAATCAGATGTTTGAGATGCCCCCATTTTGACTCTAGGCCAGTAATGTAAATATGGAAAGGAAGATTCTAAGGTAGGACAATATTCAAAAGGTTGAGGATCAGCCTATATGGTGACCTCCATTCCTTGAAACAAGAACTTCAAACATTGATGGTAGGTGGATGGGATAACTTGCATAGAATGAATACATGGATGACAAAGGAGGATGTTGTATGGAAGTTTCAGGTCCAGAACATGACACATAGTATACTATACAATGGGACCCACCTGAAAAGGAAGACAGATTGTGCCCTCAGAATCTCTTTCTGCATTGTCATATGCCTTAATGGTGATCACCTAATTATTTAGGTTAGTCTGGGTGTATCTTACCTATTGTATAAAATTTAGTGTACAAAGATTTAGGGCCAAACTATTATCTACCAATACCATTTTCACTTTATGATAGTTCACCCTGACCTCGAGGTGAATGGGATGATTATGGCTTGAGTCCAGGCATGGCATGTCCTTTTGACTAAAACCTAATTGGTAGGTGGTGCACAGATTTCCTACCAATGCTTGGAATTGTGTAGGATCAATATCGAAAGGGACTTGGGTATTTTGTAACAATTTATGCAAAATATCTTGATGTACAAGGGAAGACCTAGGAAAATCTAGGATAGAAATCTGAGCTGAAGTCTTGCCCAAGTGGTCAAGGATGTTGTATTGTGTACTAATGGATGCCTATTAGGTTGATGTAGGAGTGGTTGGGACCATGATATGGGTCTGACAGGTGGTAACAACACATTATTGATCTTTTCCCTTGACGTGTATCATGGATACACACAGTTCCACTTGTTTGACGTATGTGACCACACCTTGGTAATTGTATGACTTATTTTTATAGCTGATATTATTTGTGTTGTTATTTTGATTGATGTTGTTTTTGCTAGAGCTAGGATTAGAATTGTATTATGGTATATTTAAAGTTGAGCATCGGATTAAGATGTCGTGTTAGAATCCACATGAATCTCACCCTGATCTATTAGACCTTGAACGTAATTTTTTAGTCCTTGACACTTATCCAATGTGTGCCCTTTGATCTTGTGGAAGTCACAGTACTCGTTCTCTTTGAACCAAGTCATCTTAGGCTTCGACTCATCGAGGGGCTTGGTTATAGGACAAGTAATGGGGTAGTTGGCTTGTAGAAGTTTATTAAACACAATGCTAAGGGGTTCTCCCAATCGAGTAAATTGTCATTTATTCCCCCCTTGGTTGTTTTGGTTTGACTGTTGCCGAGGTGCTCCTTGGGGCACATATATGGTGTTTGAGATTGATTGTTGTTGTTGAGGAGGATATTTTTGTGAGGTGGTGGCCACTTGAACATGTTTAGTGTTAGTGACCCCATCATTAATGACATTTTTATTTTTATTCCAATATCGAGGCTTGTTCCCAGAGGATTTCTCTTTATCAGAATTGAAAAGTTTGACTTGCCCTTTAGCAACAAGGGCTTGTTCTAGGATGGGACCCTTCTCGATGAGTGTCGTGAAGGTGGTGATGCATTGTAGCCAGAAATTGTAAGCCATGTCTAGATGAAATTTTTTGATGAATAATGTGACCATGTCCTTTTCTGACAGTGGGGACTTCATTCAACTAGCTAGGGCACACCATTTTGTAGATAGCTAGCGAAGGTCTATCCATCACGTTTCTTTTCTTTTAGGAGATCAAGCATGTCAATATCCTTCTCTAGATTGAAAGAGAAGTGGGAGATGAACTACTCATATAGTTGTGCAAAGGTTTTGATGGATCCTTTTTCAAGGCCCATGAACCAGTTAAGGGCACCCCCTTATAGACTCTTAGGGAATATTCAAATGAGATAATTATCGTTATGTATGACCTCTTGGAAATGGGCGTAGAATTCTTACATATGGGCTTTGGGGTCCTTAGTTCCGTAATACTTATCGAATTTCAGTATCTCAAATTTCTTGGGAAAAGTAACCAAGGAGATTGAGGGATCAATAGGATAAGGACAGATGTCCTAAAAATTAAATGTCTATTTGCCCATTCCAGCCTATAGATCCTCCAATGCAGCCTTAACCTCTTCCAAGTCCTTATTGATGGGTGTTGTAGGAGTCAGAGTGGGTTGATTATATGGATAGTATTGTGGGTATGATGTGGATGGCCCTACCATGGTTGGATCATAGGCGGGTTGAGATGGATACAAATGTGTTTGCTGATTTTGATTGATATAAGAAGGTTTATAAGATGATGATGGATTGTAATGAGTGGAAGCCACTTGTTGGTAAGGTGGTTGCTACTGATAGTAATAAGCGGATGAAGTTCCCTGCTATTGTGTATGATTTTGGTAATACAAAGAAGTGGGACCCTCTTGATGTGATGATGGTTGTTGGTAATAGGAGATGGAAGGTGCACCTTGTTGGTAGGTTTGTTGTTGCTAAAGGTAGTGTGGATAAGATTGGTATTGTTGTGAAATGATGGGTTGTTGCATAACGTATGGGGGTGGATTTGATGGTTGCTGGTAAGGATGATTCTGTGATTGTGGAGGATTGGTGTGAGGTGGCGGTTGGATCTGTGTTTGGTTTTGAGAATTCTGATGAGGATTCAAATTGAGGTGGGATGGAGCAGTGTATGTGCTAGAGGGATGATAGAGGTATTTTGTAAGAGGATTATTGTGTTTTTGTGTAGGGATATGTACATGTTGTTGTAGGAGTCATTGTTGTGGTTTTTGTTGGTGAGATGGGTGAGATGAAATATGGTTTTGCTGGGAAACAATTACGGAAGTGACATGCAGCGGTTGTGGCTGCTAGGATGTTGCTTGTATTACCTGATGTGGCGGTTGCATGGGAGCCGAGGCATGTTGTTGTGGAATGTTATGTTTTGATGGTTGTTGATGGGATGGTAGAGACGAAGCAATAACCATAGTAGTGTGTTATGGAAGTGTTGGCAATGTGGTGGATTGGTGTGGATTAACTGGAGGCTATTGGAATGTAGGAGGTGGAAAATTGGTAAGGATAGGTGTGCCCCCATATTAGGATACCGGAGTGGAAGCAGTGGAGTAGATGGGATGTATGATGGCATGCCATAGGCATAGGGGTCATTAGGATTAGGTGGTGGGATAGTAGATTTTGTGGTTGGAAGACGAG
>CM021102.1:658957709-659035949 GCA_007115665.2 Sequoiadendron giganteum
TGAGTAGGGTGGCAAGGATTTTATCTCCATGTTCATTTAGGAGATGATCTGTCATCTGGACATTGGTAGGGTTATTGAGATATTCATCAACAGTGACCTCGGGTTGGTTAACCATGTTCTCATCATTGGGTAGTGTGGTATTCTGGATGTCGACATTTGATTGGCATGAGGCACTGTTATGGGGATCTTTCAAATTTATTGGAACGTTATTGGGATCTTAAGGCATATTTGGTTGGGAACCTTGGGTCTGTTGGTCTGCCATTTTATTTTTTGTTCGTGAACGGGTCTGAACGGGTCTGAACAAGCATGAACGAGCAAAAACAACTAAGTGATCTAAGAAGCAACTAAGTTTCTAAATGCTGATTGAGATGATGATTTGGATTGATTGATTTGGATTGGATAAAGATTATTGGATTAGACTAGATGTTGGATTGATCGATAGGATATATGATGAACCAATTGTACCAATTGATTGGATGATTGGATAAGGATTGGATTTGATTAGATTTGATTCAATTTGATTGGATTTTATCAACAAAATGATTAATAGGATTGGATGAAATCGAATCGGAGATCAACTGATTGGATGGTTGAAAGGGTTTCTAAATTGGGTTCAGAGATCGCCCTTGGTGACATAAGGTGCTGATTGATCAGATTAAGGAATGAACTGATGATCATGACACCAAATCCGCCTTAAGATGGAAGGGGATTGATAGGGCCAAGAATGATAATTGACTTAGGATGGATAGCGATCCTAAGAAGATGTTCAAGGATTACGATCAGGTTCAAGTACCTAGGTCAATTCGGATAATGACTTTAAACAAAGTTCAGAGGATTTTGATTGATAAAGTAATGATGGATAATGCTACCTAGAGATGCTCTAAGATTACCTATATGATGCGGGTGATGATTGAATGTCCTTTGGAAAATGCAAGTGAACTAAAGGATGAATTAATGGTGAATGAATGAGGATGAATGTGTTTAGATCTCAACAAATGACAAGGTTTTAGATACCCAATGGTTCAGGATTTGGCAAGGTTGGTTGTACCAAACAGAGAGCCAAAAATATTGATTTTACTACTGAGGGACATCTATGCCTGAGCGTGACCACCCCTATTAGGGCGTGGTCAGTTCTGGCGGGGCATGGCAAGCTCTGCAAGGTTTGTGAACTTGTCCAAATCAAGAACAAGCCTACCGAATGGTGAAATAAACTTGGTAAATGAAGGAACGGATCCCTGAATGGAAAAACGAATTCCACAAATGGCCAAATGATCTTTCTAAGTGGATGAACAGGTCAACGAAACGAGAAAATGAATCCTCTAAATGGATGAACAGGTTAATAGAATGGAGGAATGGATGCTTGAAATAGGGGAATGGACTAATGAAATGATAGGTGGATGTTGAAAAATGACTTGTTTTGGGTGTGGTCACCCCTGCTAGAGTGTGGCCACCCTTCGAGTGAAAAGAAGGGTCAAAAAGGGTTATTTTGGTGTAGAGGGGCATCTATGCCCGAGCGTGGCCGGTTCCGCTAGGGCGTGGCCGGTTCTGTCAAGGCGTGGTCAGCTCTGTAAGGGTGTGGTCACCCCTGGTGACTTGACTTAGGTGAAAAATGACTATGGAAAAGGATTGAAAACACTTAGAAACAACAAGAAAAGTGGAAAAACTGACTTGACTTGTAAGATATGCATTGGTTTTACACAGAAAAGATATTTCGAGCAACATAATCCTAAGATTAGTAAGAATGGTATGGCCAACACGGTCTTTCTAAGTAGGATAAACAGGGCGATCTAGGGAGTCCTCGATATATACACAGTACGTGAGGCCCAAACTGTGAACACCAATCCATCACAAGTGTGATTCAATAACCCTAACAAGATACTGAAATGCTCAGACCAAATCTTCACGTCTATCTACGTATCACTCTAGTTTCGACGCTTAGCCAATTATGACACAACTGGATTGGGGTACAACTTTCATACTCCCCCCTTTTTATACCCCGTCGGTACACATGGTTGGAATTGTCCCTTGGGGTGATGAAATCCCCAAGCAGGTCCCACTAAAATGAAAGTGTTAATCTTTTTCGGCTACTCCCCAAGCTCACACGAAGTGCAAGGGGAAAGCTTGAACGATTTCCACCCCCTTGGGTAACACAAAGAATAAAGTAAGCTACAATTTCTCGTCACCCAGGATCACCAAATGATGCAAGGGGATTGGATACGTCAATAACTTACTTTTCAGACAAAGAAAACAAATTCTTTAACCCTTCCTACTTAATCTATGTTCCTAATTAGTGTAAAATAAATGAAAACAAACAACTAACTAAAGTTCCTTTCATCCTGCAAGAAATAAATTAGTATTTTTTCCACCATTATTTGTCAATCATAAATTTCCTGCACAAATGTTACTATAAAACCCTTCCGTTCAGACCTAGCCGCCTCTGTTGGTGAAAAAAGAGAGCTAAAATGTTGTTTTTGATACAGAGAGGTGTCTGTGCTCGGGCATGGCTACCCTTTCTAGGGCATGGCCAACTCTGTTGGGGTGTAGCTGGTTCTACAAGGGCATGGTCAACTCTCTGATGGAAACAAAGAGCTTCTAGTGTTGGTTTTTCATAGATAGGCATCTCTACAGGACCTGGTCCCCCCTCAGGTCAGAAAGTGGGAAAAAATGATGAAGTTTCCATAGAGGGGCATCTATGTCTGAGTATGGCCGCCCCTGCTATGATGTGGCCAACTTTTTGTGTCACCCAAACTTGTACAAAACATAGTTAGCAAAAAAAAATTCAAACCTTTTTACCGAGGGGCGTCTATGCTCGAGCGTGGCCGCCCCTGCTAGGGCATGGCCATTTTTGCAAGGGTGTAGTCAATTTTTTGCGTCACCCAAACCTATAAAAAGCATAGTCAAAAAGCTAAAATATAGATGTTTCTTCTGAGGGGCATTTGTGCCTAGGCGTGGCCGGTTCCGCGGGGGCATGGCTAACTCTGTAGGGGCATAGTCAATTTTTTGCATCACCTAAACCTACAAAAATGCTAACAACAAAAAAATTTAAAAGCAAATGACCCATATGTGGGTCCCACTAGGCATGCCAAAAATGTGTGCAAGTGTTTCCTTAACCTAAATATGCAAACTAACTAGAAGTTCACGCAAAGGAAAGCAACACAAGACCACCTCAACGATTAGCCTAAGTTAAACACAAGATAAAGGAAAGATAAAAATTAAAACCAGATTGATATACCTTTTATCTGTGTTTCCATTGGTTGGCACTTGATTGAAGCTTGATGTGTGTGCTCCTTGGATAGTAAATATGATGGAAAATGGATGCAAATTAGATGGAGATGAAAGTGGATAAAATGAGTAGATGAAAGAAAATGCAAATGCAAAATGATATGCAAATGTTGGATAAAAGGCTCAAATGGCTCAAGAGAAAAATGGTGTTAGAAATTGCATAAGCTCTAGATCCCTTAATGAAGGAAAAGGGGGGTATTTATAGAGGAAATTTAATTCTCTAGATAATTCAATGGTTAGGATTGAGCCACCATGGTCAAGATGGAGGGTTGTGGTGAGTTGAGGACTCACAAGCCCTCACATCTTGACATGTGGAGGGTGAGATGGACAAGGTACAAATGATGTGGAGGAAGGACAAGTACTTTGCAAGTACCTTGGGGGATGAGAGGATTTCCTCAAAAAGGAACCTCTTGTCCCCAAATGAAGATGAAAGTGACATATGAGGAATTTTAGGTATTTCTCAAAAAATCCTCATGGAGAAGAGAGAATTGGTTGGAGGAATAAATGTGAATATTTAATTCACATGATTGGAGGAGATAAGGTGGTTGGGATAATAAATATGAATTTTAAATTCATATGATAAGCACCTTATGGATAAGAGGAGGTTCTTATGGAGGAGGCTAAAAAGTGCCTTGTGGATAAAACAAGGCCCTTATAATGGAAGGTTCTTGGCTTCCATGTGACTTGATGTGACCTTTCAATGATCACATGGGGAAGAGAAGATTCCTTGGAGGAATCAAAAGTGTATTTTAAATTCATGAGGAAGAGAACCTATGCCAAATATGGAAGATGTGAAGGTTGACCAAAAAAGGCATGCTAAATGTAGAAAAGGGATTAGATTAGGATTGTGCAAATACATGATTAAGCAAATTAATGAGGGATTAGAAGCAAGTGGGAAATGTAGGAGGATGTGACATTAATCTTTGATTAAGTGGTGCACATCTAATGATGGATTAATTAAATTAACCCAGATTAGAAGAGGGGTTATGGAGGATGTGACAAGGAGAGAGAAAAAGGGGGAAATGACTAAATTAAATAATTGATATGTTTTATTTAATTTAGAGAAGAAAAGATAAAGGATAAAGTATTTAATTGTTAAATTAAATACTTTAGAAATCTTAGGTAGAAGGTGAAATATTAATTAAATAAATACATTAATTAATAGTGATGTCATAGAGGTGTAAGGAGACAAATTTGGCCATATGTAAGTGGTCAAATTTGGATGTCTACAGATTGTACTATTAACTTGCTCCCATTTCACATATTTTTCGATTTCAATGATGTTTTCAATTTGCACGTCACTAGGTTTACATGTTATATTACAATAGTTTGAAAATTTTCCACCAAAATATTGGATGAATTATTAAATTTTTAATAATCTATATATTTTAATTTGAAATACATTAAATTTTTTTTTTTTACTAATGTTTATGTTTCCTCAAATACATATATAGTGAGTTTTCTTTATAACTTTTGGTCCACTTATATAAATTTGAAGAAAAAATATAGGATTGTTCTACATTTCATTCTTAATATATTAAAATAAATTATGTTTTTGATAATTTTTGTGGAATTTATATGATGTGTATGCTCAATGACACATTTGTGAGGATGTGTCCACTTTCAAAAAAATAAAAATAATAGTATGCAATAAAAAATTACAAAAAAATACACAACTTCTAGTACTCACTCTTAACTATATTTCTCGCAATCGATATTTGAAAATACCAAATGCAAAGAAAAATTAGGGGTCCACACACTAGACAATATTTCATGTTTTCCTAATAAAAATAGGAACACTTTTGTATGCATGCAACATTTCCCCCTCTTAATCTTAACTATTTTTTCAAAACTTTAGTAGTTTAGAAACAAGATTCATAGTACTATAATTCATGTTACTGTCATATATTCAAATTTTGATTTCATATATCCAAAATTACTCATCCAAGTTTGGGTTTAGCTAATTTCAAAAAAAGGTTGCCACTTTTGATCCTATTTTGTATACCATTTCTATGCACTCGCTCAACTGATGGAGTGATATACATAGTTAGAGGATAAAATGGTGTTAGAAGCACAATATTATATAATATTTTAGATTTGATCCTTTTACTAGAGCCACAAAATAATTAGGAGGATAAGTGTCACAAAAGAATATTCAAAATTAATATAGATGTAGTGAACACTTTAAAACATCGATGTTTGTCCTTCATCACCTAGCACCTTTAGAACTATTCGATCAAATAACACCATCAATGATCGACACATCATTTGGATTTTCCCAAAGATGTTAAAATAATATAGTTATTTTTATAGCTCAACATTAAATTGACCAATAACACAATATTTTAATTTTGGAATCCTACATGACATGTGGGGACTAAATATTTTCTAAATTTAATTTTACTTTTAAATCATTCAAAAGAGAGGAAAAGGGGTGATTGTAGAAAAGTGGATCTCGGGATTTTAGTAAAATAGATGCTCATTTACAAGCACATGCTTTTATTAACTCGTATAAATAATAAAGAAAAGCTTCATATTATATTAAGAAATTATAAAATACAAATATTAGGCATGAAAATCTACAAGAAATGAATAAAAGTATAATGAAGGCGAATATGTTCCTACTATGCAAGGAAGAATGAAGACCCATACAACATGATTTGGGATTTCTTCTTTCTTATTGGAGTTCTTCTCTTCTCTTTCTCCTAAATATTGCAATTATTCATTTAAACAGAGGAGAAAAAACTACGATAGATAAGTTCTTTATGAGCATATTTCATAATTGATAAAAAAAATTAAATTTATTCTTTTAAGCCTCTTTTTAATGTAAGCTTAGTTTAATAATGAAGACAATATTAACATCATGTACCAAATTTTTCTATGTAATACTTTTTCTAGATCATTTTTTATTTTTATTTTTGTTTAAAAGCTAGTGGTCATGCTAAGTTTCCTTCATTATATTGATGTATCATCATGACTATTGAATATTGTGTGAAACTTAAAATTATCTTTTCACTTTAGGATTATTTAAATTATTAATTCTTCTTTACCTTTATTAATTTCAAAATTAGAATCTAAGAAAATGATATTTTTTTATGAAGAACCAAATTTATAAATATGAAGGTTATCTCATAGATATTATCTTGTCTTTTAGATTTTTCATGTGAGTGCAAGTTTTTTTTAAAAATTTCATTACAAATATTTATAACAATAATTTGAGATGTTTTCTCAATCAAAAGGATCTAAATGAGTGGTAGTAAAAGCGGGTCTAGGAAAAATTCAATTGTATTAATTTTATATTGAGTACATCAAAGCAAAAAGAGAATAGGTTTTATTCATGCATTTTGTACTTCGCCAAATCTATGTTTCATTTCTCATATTTTTATGAATTAGAAGAATGAAATCATAATAGACTATGAAAAACATATATTTTTAGTTGATGTGTATGAACAAAAGATCTTAGATGATAGTTACACCATTTACAATGAGCTTATTCTCTACAAGGGAAGAGTCTTCTTGGTCCCAGAATGAAGGATGAAGGCATATATTTTTTGGGTATTTTATGAAACTTCCTTAGCAAGACACTTTGGGTAATTCAATACCTAAACAAAATCTAGGAAAAGGTTCACATGGAAGCGACTCAAGGATGATGTCCTTGCCCATATCAAAGAATACATCATTTTTAAGAAGAATAAAATGGAAGATATATTTTCAACATATTTTTTGTGACCCTTGCCCAATGATAAGTATAAAGGGGAATGTATCTTGATGAAATTCATCATGATAATTCTTAAATTTCAAGGAATAAACCTTATATATTTTTAATGGCTATAATAATTATGTTTAGAATTGTAAATTATCACCCTTGATAATTTAACACTATGTTTGGCTCCCTCGTAAGTTTACATGCCAAATTATGTTTATTGGTTATCCATTTTATTGTTGTTTTTGGGAAATTAAATTAAATCTAGGAATTTTTATTAAATATTTATTTAGAAAATATTTTAAAAGAAAAATAGGGATGGAGTAGTATGCCCTCATCCCTGCCCCCCCTAATTAGATTGTAAATCTCAAATTTTGCTGTTGGCCTTAATATTTTTATGAATCCAAAATTATTTGTCAGCTTGTTGAAAAGGTTAATAAAAAATATATTAAAAATCATGAATACAAATATGGTTCCTTCCTTCCATTTAAAAATCTAATAAAAAATTTAATCTTTCAAGAAAACCCAAAAAATAATAAAAACATTAATGTGAAAAATAAGTAGAATATCTACAACACTCTTTCAGCCAAATTCATGTCTACAACACATCATAAAATTTATATTTACACACAATATGATGTTTCATGTTTCATTTTTATTATTGTTATGAGCACTAAAACTTAAGGATCTTGATTGTATGTGATGATAAAATTGACTTTATTCCAAAAAAGAATGCCGGTAAGTTACAACATTGTCATTTATCATTCATTTTTATTCATTTTCCTTTGTTCCATATAGAGAATGTGAGTCATAGCCATTTGTGGATGTGGAAACATCAAAATAGGTTTCAACTAAGGTAAACCACTAAAAGAAACATCCCTTCTTCCATTATCCTTCTTGCACATTATAGGTAGTGGATTCAAGTGGATTAGAGATATCAAGACTTCAAAACCCTAAAATAAACATTCAAGCAACTTCTCTCATCAAATTAGGGAAATTTTATTATTCACAAACTATCAAAATTTATAATATGATCCCAATAAGAAAAGACCTTCATATTGTGATGTACTAGTATAAGTTTTAAAACCCTAAAAAACACCATTTCTAGATTGGGGTGTTGTTGCCCCTATCTAGCCAATTTTGCATCATATTTTTATCTGAGGTCTATCTCTATAATTTTCAACTCTTCTTTCTATTTTTTCACTTCTATTCTACATTTATTAGATTATGTTATAGTTTATCTCTTTAGTATCATTTTTTCTAGTTTTGCAACATCAATAGTCACATCCACATATCTCATTAATCATAAAGAAAAGGGGGCCACAATATTAAGAAGTTATTTGACTCTCCCTTGAGGATAGTAGCCAAATAATTTCTCTTGGTTAATTTTGTGTCCCCTAATGTTGATGCTAGAATGTGGGACTTAGGTTATCCATTATCCTTATATCTCATTTCACCATCTCATAGTATGCTCATTTTTCCCATCTTTATAGATTTTTATTTGTCACAAGTGGCTCATTTATTCCTTAAATAAGTGATTCTAATGACTATTAGAGCATCATGAATAATAGATATAACAATAATATGATTCTTTTAACAATAAATATTCCTTTTGGTGAGGGTTAAGCTCACTCCCAATACTAGATACCACCCAAAGAAAGATGGCTAAATTGGGATTGTGAACACATAGATGGAAGGTTACTTGAGATATTATATTATGGATCACTAGAAGACTTGGAATTTTGACTCTAATTGCAAGAGAATTAGTACAATACCACTTATCGCATATGATTCAAGATGACATCATTCATGGCATTGTATAGGTATGAAGCTTGGACCTTTATTGATCTAATTTTGGTAGATAGTAGGGTATTGAGAGAAAGTGATGTGATAACAGAATTTAAATCACTTAAGAACAATCTCCAACAAGATTGAAACCAATAGAAAATACATATGAAAACTATCTGAGGATTGAGAGAAAATTCGAGATCAGAGACATGATTTTTTGAGATTTTAGTCATACATGAAATCTTCATTGAAGGAAATTGGGGTAGAAAATCTCAAACCACATTTATAAAAGTCTTATAAATTTTATGAATGATTAGTGAAGTGACATATGAGTTGGATCTATTGAATTCAAGGAGAATAGATAATTTTTTTCACATTTCTTGCCTCAAAGAGGTGTATAAAATAATATAGAAACCTTCTTGATGAAGATGATGAGCTAGTTTTGATTCCTAAATTAGTAATAAATGTGAGGGAGAGGAAGTTGAGAGAAAAACCACAAAGGAGTACTTGATTTGGTGTAGATATCTCCTATTGGAGGATACAATGTGGGAAGGGCCATAGATTTTGAAGCACATGAACTCATAATTGCTTGAGGACAAACAACTTTAAGCAAGGAAGACTAGACATGTCTCTTTTCTATTCAATATAAGTCTATGCATATTAGGCATATATGTGTGTCTTCCTTTTTTTATCTAGGTTATGTGTTTCCCTTTCCTAAGTATGTCTTCCTATTCAACTTTTCCTTCCTACTTGTTAGAGTTTTGGACTTCTCAATCCTATAATGATTTCTTTTTTTGTCTACCTTACCATTGTATTTTTAAGTCTTCTACATTTTATCATGCTCATTGCTCAATGTACAATGCCTTATCCTATCATGTAAGGGGGAAATCAGGAGATGTAATAGATTAGATTGATGATTAGAAACTAACCTAAAAAACAAAATGCTAATTGATTTATTCCCATTACTCACAAAATGTAACTATAAAATGAAGAATTTAAGAATGAAATTGACACAAATCAATAACAATGGATTCAAAATAAATTATAGCTTTACCATCCTATGTCAGAGTGTGTCTATATTGATGTATGTTGGATTTTTCAATTCAATACGAAGCCTCCATTATGTATGAAAAATCTTGAACAACGTGTGGTGTTGATCAAAGATGTGGTTTGAAGCTTTGTCAATGTCGATTAAGATCTTGGGATTACTTCGTTGCATAAAATCTATTGATTCGCTAATCCATTTTTGTGAAGGAATATGTTTGTTATATAGAATTTGTGATTCAAAATGAATGCTCTGGATCATGTAGTAGAATATCTTGATCGACGGTCAAAATATGTTGAGAGGATTTAGATGGGCATAATATGTGTAAACTGACTACATAATTAGTGTGATTGAAGAAATAGATTGATCAGTCAAGAAATAGATTGATCTATCAAGAAATAGATTGATCTATTAGGAAATAGATTGAGCAATTGGTGGTTCATAATTTACTCAACCAAGAAAGTGGGTGATGATAATTAATTAATTAATTTAATTAATTAATATTTTTGGAATTGAATGTACAAATCAAGTTGACTTTTGCAAACAAAGTTTTTTATTTGATTTAACCTTTTTGATGATGTTTTGAATAGTTTATTTATTCAAATTTGGGGGAAGTGATTTAATTAAACTATTATATTTTTTAATAATTTAATCGACTTAGGAGTATAAAGTGAATTAGTGACATAATTAAATAATTGGTGTTATTTTATTAATCAAGAGGAATAAAGTTAGATTAGGACTTTATTAAATAAATGAAATTTATTTAATTGGTTGAATTTGATGAAAAAGTTAATTAATTAAATAATATAATATTATTCAATTTATAGTAGAAATTGGTGTTTTAAGACTATTATATAACTGAAATTTATTTAATTCATCTAAAATGGTGAAAAAGTGAATTAATTCAATAATGTACAGTATTATTCAATTAATAGAGGAAATTAAGGTTTTTGAAGCTTTTGATGCTTTTGATGTGAAAAGCAATGATATTCAATGGTAATGATGTCGATGATGTGAAAATGCCATTTAAGGTGTACAATAAGTGTTAGGTCAATTTTACATGTCTACATTTTGCCCATGTTTGAGACAAAGTATTGGTTGTTTTGTTTCAAAGATTATGATGTTAAGATTAAGATTTAAAAAAAATTATATTCCCCACTATGCCCTGGTGGTCAGTGGAAATATGGTAGGACTTTGGGTTGCCCCCTCGAGAGATTGGCCAAAAATATTAATTTTGAGGTCAGGCTCATGATACTATTCCATTTTAGTTTAGGTGCGTAGAGGGCAAAAATTTAAGGTTATAGGTCTCTTGTTGATAGTTAATATGTTCTTGAGAGGTCCTAATTTTTACCTAGGAAGGTTTCTTAAGCAAAAATTAGGGGGTTTTGGGGTTGAAATAGGTAATTAGGGTTCTAATTACCTCATTTGCACTTTGAGTCTATAGAGAATTCTTGCCTTTGGTTTTCTCGTTTTGTCAGTTTTTGAGGTGCTATGGTGAGGATTTGGGGAGCCCCACATCATGTGGATGCATTTCATGAGTTTGTATGGCCTGCAAGCATTGGTGCCCCAATATGTACTCTTTCATTTCTTAGTTTTGTCTTTCCATGTTTATATAATTAATGCATTAAGACAAAGTAGTCAATAGCACTAGTTTTAGGATGTTCATGCTTTTGCATCAGTTTGAGCACTTTTTCTCTTTGTAAATAGTCACCTTTGATATGAATTTATGCACTTTCTCTAATTTTGCACATTTGACCTAAATTTACGCTTTTTTTGTGCCTTTGCTTAAATTTTGTGCTTTTGACTTTTATGCTTTGTTTTTCTCGCTCTTATTGTAATTTTGTGCTTTTGAAAAAAATTTACACTTTTAAAATTTGTGCCTTTGCAATTTTGCATCGCTTTTGAGCCTCAATTTCTCGCTTTTTCCTATTTTCATTGCTTTTGTTAAACAAATAATCATTTTTTCTGAAAATGTTTTCCTTTTGATTTTTTGGAACCCTAAGTCAATTTGTTCATCGTTTTAGGTTCATTTTGCATTTTTAGAGTGAATCCTTAACATCGTGGGTTGAATAATTAGAGGTGGCCCTTAATCTGCTTCAATCGAGGGAGCGATGACTAAGAGATCTATTCGATTTGATTGCTAGTTTTGATGTATTAGAGTGATATATTTTAGATTATATTGGATTGTAACACATTTTCTACATGCCCACCATTAGATTTCATAGCACGATGATGATTATGCTCATGGGGAGGTGGCATTCAAAGACCTCATCCTTCTATTTACCTACTAGGAAGGCCACCATCACTGTTGAGGATGTGTGGAGGATCCTCCACATACCCATTCATGGATATCTTGTTACATATTCTATTCAATGAGGTACACACTCTATGCACCATGTTCTCTATGTGAGACATCTGGAGGTTTGACAATTAGAGATAGACTTATCAGATTTTGTTGGAAATGTTGACCCCATTTCACTTGTTCTCTATGGTTTGATTTTGGGGCTCATTGTTCTTAATAGGAGAGGTTGACAGTTTCCTATGGGATGGGGTATATGCATCAAGCAGATGTTTGAGCATGGGACTAGATACGCATGGGGTTCATGTCTACTTTCCCACTTGTATAGAGATATGCATGAGGTTTCATATTATGGTGGGAAATATTTTTTTGCTGATTTCTCTCTTCTTCATGTATGGTTCTAGGAGCACATTTCAGTTACACAACCTGATGGTATCTTGGATTATACTATTGGGGATCCATACTCTTATCATTATGAACATTTTCTCCATTATACGTTGTCTAGATATCATTCATATTGGCGTCATGTTTTTGACATTATGCCAGGTTTTATATGGAGATTGTATATGGATTGTGAGGCATGGACTGACGATTAGGAGCAATTGGTATACTACAAATAGACTAGATGGTTGATTGGTCACACACACTCTCTTTTGGAGAGATATCTTCCTGACAGGGTTTGCACATAGTTTGGAGAGAGATAGGGTCAATTTCTAAATGCTTATGAGGCTCAGTTTGGTCGGACCCCTAGAGAGGTCCATGTTTGGGGTCTACAGGTCAATCGATATGTTGTTATTTCTGCATTTAGAGGTCTTACCCAAGTCGAATGGGGTTAGCTAGTGGGTTCAACCAATCCTGGTACTACTCCTGATTATGATTAGTGATGGGCATGATGACTTCCTTTGATATTTACAAATCCTACTAGTGTTCCTATAGTGGGTAGGGTAGGTATCACAAGTCATTGAGGAGAGAGACAAGGTGTCAATATCATTGCAGATCAGATTTATAGGGATTGATAGGATGGTTCCCATGGTGGATAGGGTGATTAGATGCATCATGACCAAGGATAGGTTCCAAGTCCCCCTCCATCACCTAGGGATGGAGGTGTCTAGTTATTACAGATGGTGGTTGTGAGGGATCTCAAGATATTATGGTGACAAGCTATAGAGACATAGATTTTCACACTCACTACAGAGCGAGACACAAATTGATAGGAGAGAGAGGGATTCAAGACAAAGAGAGATGCTAAGATTAGGCATCGTCTAGTTGTAGAGACACAATTACAGGCTATTACCATTGAGAGGGATAGTCTTAGGATAGAGCGGGATAGTCTATGAGCTGAGCGATATCAATTTCTATAGAGGTCAACATATTTTCAGACCCTGTGTGAGGCCTTTGTTCCTAGAGCATAGTGACACCCATGATTTGGAGAGCCTAGTGTTGCGATAGAGGCTGAGTCAGGTAGAAACTAAAATACACAACCTGATCCTGATGCATAGCTTGATCATTAGAGTCCTCCTCTGACCAAGAAGTTGTTTGTTTCTACTTGGTCTTTATGATATTGTTATTCAGAGACTTATATTGCAAACATGATTTTGTATATATATTCATTAGCCTAGCAGAGGCCTTGTAAATATGTATATTTTTGTATTATCCTATCACACTTGTTTCCATGATGATGTACCGGGACATTATCTTTTTTTGATGATGATATATATGAGGTATACATGCTTTGATTCAGCCTCATTATGTGATGTGTGATGCTTTATGGATGATGATGTATGTTTCCACATGTTTTTTTGTACTTTTTTCGATGTATTCATATGATGTGGATGGATGGATTGATCATATTTTATTTCATATGGTTTTTTATTATGTATTGATGAATGTTGATATATGATGGATGTATTCCTTTATACATGATACATGATGTTTTCATTGCTTTATTATCATCATGATATGTATTGATGATATTCTGGATGTAGGATGGATATGGTACTAATAATATTATAATGTAGGATTGATGTTAGTTAGAAGATATATTTGATGATGGATAGAAATGTGATTGTATTGTTAGTTATTAATGAGTTTCTTTCACTTTTCTTGGAGAATTTGTATTTTGATCATCCTTTTTGATATAGAAAATAGATACAATGCACCAAGGTATTAATAATCAAGGTGACTTTGTATCCATTGCATGGAATTTGACTCAACATACAAAGAATATTTTTTCTAATACTAGACATATGAAAACTTTGTTTAAAATATATGGTTAGGTTGTGTTAAGACTTTTTGGACCAGTTACATAGAGAGGTATCAAATACCTAACATGCAACTACACATGAATTGTTTTAAAACAACTTTCATACACTTAATAAAGCAAGTATTCTCCATGGTAGTATCACAAAAGAATCTTACAAAAAAAAAACTGAAATGATTCTCAATTGCCCCCATTCCTTCTTCTCTAAATCCTTGTGAAAATCCTCAAGAGATCCTGGGAATGAGTCAATAAAATAAATAATAAAGATAAGACTATAAAAAGATAAAAATAAAGTTGCAGTATCACTTGCCATATCTGTTTTGAGGTTTTAGGTATCTATTGTTGATCATGTCTATCGTAGGAATAGATTCGTTAAGGTATATCTCAAGATGTTATATGCCAATTGTCAAAAGATAGGTAGTTAATACTTTGAAATTTGTTTTAGTCTATTTTTCTATCAAATCTTTGTGATTGTTTGCTTGAAAGTTCTAGCTTTTGGTGTTTTATTTTTTTGTTTCTCTATTTTGTCAAAGGTTGAATGTGGCAATTTGTTTATTATGGATGAAAATTTATTGCAGATTGTGATGATGGGGATGGGACTTTTTGATTTTTCTAAGTTTTCTTATGCTATTTTTGTTGTTTTCATGGGACTAACCTAGGGCCTTGGGTTCTCATCAAAGATAATCCTTGCCTATGTTTTACATGTAGAGGCTTGTAGTTCGCTCGTGTTTTGAAGACTTATTTTTGACTCTTTTCTATTTTTTTAATTTTTTTTTATTTTGAAATTTTGTGAATATTTTTGGATTTTATATTTTATGACTAAGTTAAAATAAAAGCATTTTAGAAACCTAAGGGGACTAACCTAAGGCCTCTGGGGATGATATGCCTAGCCTACGTTGTACATGTAGAGACCACATAGTTCAACTAGTGTTGACTCAAAGAAAAAACTTGTTTTTGGGATTCAAACAACATTGATAACTTGGATTGATATTACACATCTGTTTCTAGAGGATATATTGTAGTAAATCTACTTGAACTAGCCTTGAGGTTCAAGCAAATGTTGATATCTTAGAATTTTGAGTGAAGGAATGATTCAAAGTTGTTGTTTTTGATTTTTTTTGTTTTCTAGATGTTTTTGACTTTGTTGTTTTCTAGATGTTTAATATTTTTGATAGTTTTGACCATGATAGAATGCAGAAAGATCTAATCCATGACCAGATTCAGGAAGCTTCCCCTAGTTGGATACAAGACTACTTTCCTAGATCAATAATAAGCCATTGTTGGACACATGCTTTATTATGAAATGAATGGAGGATGCTTTGGATAGTATTGATAGAAAAAAATGCAATTCTTATTCACTCATAGTGTATGTTTGCTAGTTTTTCACTATGGTAAATATTCTAGAAGTGCCACAAAGTGGTTTTCACTAAAAGAACATTTTATTTCTCTTTACTATTTTTTCGTACTTTTTTTTAATTTATATTTTTATGGATTTTTACCATTTTTCCTAGGGTATTCTGAATTGCTTCAAGTGTAGAATCTCTTGAGGTGGCTATTTTTTAGTGGTTCGGCTAAGGGTTATCCTTTAGGATTAGAAAAATGATAATCTCTAGATCCATAGCTTGTTGTGATAATAAATGGGCCTAACCAGTTGGGTTCAAACTTGCCTTTGCTATGTTGATTCAGTTTTACCTTCTAATTCTCTTTGAGTGCTAAGTCACCAACACGAAAGTTTCTATCTTTGATCTTTTTATCATAGCTTCATTTGAGCCAAATTTGATAAATCTAAAGATGGTTTAACCTGCTCAAACACATTTTTCTAGGAGTTCCAACTCATTTAATCTGGATACCTGATACTATTCATTGTTGACCATGCCTTTTAGTGAGATTCATAATGAGGGGATTTTGACCTTGATAAGTAAGATACCTTCTAATATATAGACCAAGGAGAAAGTTGTGGCACCTATCATTAGTTAGATGCTAGCTTGATTATCCCATAAGGTTGGGTTCAGTTGCAAATGCTAATCATGGCCAACATCATTAACAATTTCCTTGAGTATCTTCAGTATTGTTTTGTTAGATGCTTCAACTTGATTGTTTCCTTGGGAATAATAGGGAATGTAGAATTTATGTTGGATAGATAATTTGGAACAAAGTTCTTGGATGTCTTGATTTTTGAATGGGGTTCCATTATACGCTATAATGTTTTGGGGAATTTCATACCTACAAATCAAATAATTCAAAATGAACTTTGATATCTATTTTCTAGTGATGTAGGTCAATGGAATTACTTCTATCCATTTGGTGAAATACTATGTTGTGGTAATAATGAACTTATTCCTATTAGAGGAAGCAGGAGAAATCTTTCCTACCAAGTCTAATCCCTATTGCAAAAAAGGCCATGGTGTTGTGATGGGTCTCAACTCCTATGTTGTTGTGTGAATGAGGTCACTATGTTTTTGGCATTGACGACACTTTCAAGAATACTAAATACAATATTTTTCCATGGAGGGCCAATATTATCCAATTCTTAGAAATTTTTGGACTAGGTTAGGTCTGTTAGAGTTGTACCCACAAACAACTTCATGTACCTCTTGTAAGTTTGTGCTTCTTCTGTGTTAAGATATTTGAGTAACATACCATCTCAAGAACTCCTACGAGTAAAGGTCTTCTTTTGGGTGGTTGTTAAGTCAAGTGGTATGATACCATGTTGGATGTAATCAAATGTGTCTTGCTACCATGGTGAGTTAGGGCCAACAACAACACATAGTAGTTTTAATTTTGGGATGTTGAATGCTAGTATGAGTGGTTGCTCTACAAGGAACTCATACTTGGGAATGTTCTATGGGATATCAAGAAGTGAGCCTATTGTTTCCATGACATTGGATGCTTTGTTTTTAATTTGAGGAATTTGTTCAAAATTTATTATGAAAAAATATACCTTGAAGCCATCCACCATTCTTTTATATTGCATCAGCTTGTTGTATTTTGTTTGGTATTCATCATTCACTTGCCTGATCATTAGCTGAGAGTCTTCAAAGACATGTAGTTCTTTTATCCTTCATTAAATAGCCATCTTAAGCCCTCTAAGTGGAGCTTCATACTCTAATATATTGTTTGTGCATGGGAAAGCAATCTTGTATGCCTTAGTTATACTATCTCCATGTGTTGTGAGACATAGAATACCTTCTCCAAATCCATGTTGAGTGTGGGACCCATTAAAATACAAGGTCTAAAGGCCTATCTTTTCTATTATCAATATACTCTTGTCTGGGAAGTCTATTGTGAGAGGCTTATGATCCTCCATCGATGCTTTGACTAGCTAGTCTACTATGATTCGTCCCTTGATGGATCTTCTATCCACATACTCTATTTCAAACTCACTTAGAATCATTACCCATTTAGAAATTCTTCTTGTTAGGGATACTTTTTCTAATAAGTACTTTAGTGGGTCTACCTTTTTGAAACAACAAAAAATGGATTCACTTTCATATGGCTCAGAACATAGAGAAAACCCACTTTAGATTTATCTCGTTGAAGGGAAACCCTAAAGATCTCAATCTAAAGTATGAAAAGGGGAAAGATATCTTGTAATAGGGTTGTTTGAGGGTCTGCTTGTAAACTAATGAGGGGTTCACCACCAATATAGGGTTTGGAAATATAAATTAAATGGAAAACCTAATAAGTAAACCTAGTGTAATGCAATCTTTGACTAAATGACCTAAAAATGCATGTAAATCAAAACATAAAGCTGCAAGAAGAAATGTGTGCACCTGAAAATATGAAAAAGACTAAATCAAGGCCTAAAATGGAGAAAATATTAAAATTTTGGCACACTGGGACTCATACACCAGTCCGAACGTATCAGTCCCAGATCAAGGTTTTTGGACAAGAACTGGTTTTTGGAAAAAGGGTATCTAAAACTACAAAGATTTGGAAAAAATCCTATAGTGGGACTCATATGCCACTTCTAGCGTATTAGTCCCACTTCTGGCGTATTAGTCCCATTCCAATTTTTCATGAATTCAAAGTTCAAATCTATGCTCTAATCTCTACTCTTTCCTTGCAAACTAATTTTTGTGTTTAAATCTATAAAATTACTTGCAAAAAAAAAAAATAGACTTGATTTGCTTATGGGGGGTTTGCCTCTATGAAACCCCTAGCTTGATAGTTAAACCTTGATAGAAACAATGAAACTTGAATATGAATGTGAATATAAACTCTAACCTTAACTGTGTTTAAGACTAGGAAATATGAAATGCAATGAAACCCTATATTGATGTGCTAGAATGAGATGCATGAATGAAACATGAAGATGAATAACTCACTTTGAGAGATCTCTAATCACCCAAATGGGCCCTAATAATGCTTGTACCTTCCTTAGTCTAAAAGTATAGTGACAATGGAGGATGGAATCACTTAGGAAATAAGTCATTAGGCTTGGCTTGATCGCTAGTTGCATCTCCCCAACCTCGAATCCATCATGATTCACCATAGACAACCATGATCAACCCTTGACAATGCTAGATCCTGGATGAAAGTGAGCTTGAAGACCTAAAAAAACACTTTAATGTTGCTCTAAGACTTCAAATTTACTTTCTTTTGAAACTTGAATGCTCTTGTGAAGCAATTCTTGAAGAATTTTGAATGCTTGGATCTTGAAATTACTCTTGAAAAGGATTACTTAGATGAAATAATGACTTAGAAGCTTGTTTATATAGGAATTTACACCTAATTTACCATTATTTAGATCTCAAAAGCCGACGTCAACCAAAAATTTGAATTAAAATGTTATACTTCCTGCTCAAAATATAAAAAATCCCCAAATGAGACTCATACGCCACCTTTGGTGTATGGATCTCACCTAGGGGTACTCATACACCCAAGGTCGTGTATGAGTCCCACCATAGATTTTTGGGTGGGTTGTTAAAATTTTAAGTGTTTTTGATGATTTTTTTGGGTTTCTAGTTGAAACAAGCCTATATAAGCAAGATTCTAAGTCATTATTTCATCTAAGCAAGCATTTTCAAGAGAAGTTTCAAGATCCAAACATTCAAGAGTCTTCAAGAATTCCTTCACAAAAGCATTCAAGTTTCAAAAAAAAGTAAAGTTGAAGTCTTTGAGAAACATTAGAGTGTTTTTATAGGTCTTCAAACTCACTTTCATTCAAGATCTAGCATTTTCAAGGGTTGATCATGGTTTTCTATAGTGAATCATGAAGGATTATAGGTTGGGGAGATGCAACTAGCCATCAAGCCAAGCCTAATGACTTGTTTCTTAAGTGATTCCATCCTCCATTATCACTTTACTTTCAGCCTATGGAAGCAAAAACTATTATTAGGGCTCATCTGGGTGATTAGAGATCTCTCAAAATGAGTCATTCATCTTCATGTTTCATTCATGCATCTCATTATAGCACATTAGAATAGGGTTTCATTGCATTTCAAATTTCCTAATCTTAGACACACTTAACTTTAGGGTTTATGTTCACATTCACATTCAAGTTTCATTTTTTATATCAAGGTTTAATTACCAAACTAGGGGTTTGACCTAGCCAAATCCCCCATAAGAAAACCAAGTCTATATTTTATTTTGCAGGTTTTTTCATAGATTCAGATATGGAAATCAGTTTGGAAGGAAAGAGTAGAGATTGGAGCACAAATCTGAACTTTGAATTCCTGAAAAAGTAAAACAAGACTAATATACTAGAAGTGGCGTATGAGTCCCACAGTAGGAATTTTTCTAGATCTTTGCAGTTTTAGATACCCTTTTTCTAGAAACCAGTTCCTGCCTAGAAACATTGATCTAGGACTAATATGCCTAGATTGGTGTATGAGTCCCAGTAGGCCAAAATTTCAAAATTTCCAACAATGTAGAATTCATTCTATCCTCCTACATATTTCCAAGTGCATACATTTCTTCTTGCAACTTATTGTTTTGGTTTACATGCATTTTTAGGTCATTTAGTGAAAGATTGCATCAGATTAGGGTTAAGAATTACATTTTGCATTTCATTTATCTTTCCAAGCCCTAGCTTGGTGGTGAACCCCTCATTAGTTTAAAATCAGACCCTAGGACAACCCTATTACAAGATCAAATTCTCCTTTTGTATACCTTAGATTGACATCTTTAGGGTTTCCCTTTAATGAAGCAATTGTGAAGTGGGTTTGCTCTATGTCCTAAACGATACAAAAGAATCGCTTATTTTTTGTTGTTTCATTTTGATGAACCCACATTTAGAACATCATAATTCTAATTTAGAGTTTATCATCATCCTAGATTTTTCTTGCATTAACATTGCATTAGGGTTTGCACTAATTAATTGGCATTCTAGGGTTTTTAATTTTACAGTAGTGAAAGTGCATATAGGTTGCATTTTTGCATCTAAAATAATCTCAAATCATATAAAATTTGTATTTTTGTATGTGCAGCATCATCATGGAAAAAACAGGCCCTTAAGTGGCAAAAAATTCAAAAAAATCAGAGTTAGGTAACTTGACATAATTTTTTTAATAATTTATCTATATTATTTCAAAAATATGTAAGAATCGAATTTATAGAAAATTGAATGTAGTTTCTAAATTACTAGGTTTATTTACAAAAAAATAAAATCTATTTGGTGAAAATTTTAAATTTCAATACAGTAGTACTTAAATTTCAGGGAAAAAATAAGAAGTAGGTGTTTGTCTGACCACCATAACAACATTAAAATGATAATATTTTCTTATAATATTTTAGATATAAGTAGAGGACTCATGTCTCGATGTGATGCATATTTTTTTATAATTTTTTTCCAAGTAAATAATTAATTATAATTTTTTTATGACAACTTTAAAAAATATAAAGACTCGTATGTTTGACCACCTTAACTTGGTCAAAAATTCATGAAATTAATTTTTTTCTTTTTTAATCTTATCGTATGCAAAGCATAGAATGTGACGTATGTTTTGGATTCAAAAAATATTATACTGTTTGAAATCTATAGATGCTTTTCAATCAGCCTAAAATCAAGACTTTAGTCGTAATTCAATATAAAATGAATAATAATAATTTATTAAATTCAAAGTAAACCATAATTTATATTGGTGGAAAGCTGAGAATCTCCTTTAAAAATCCTTTTCATTTCATCAATTTTGGGTAAGAAAAAAGTCGTCATCCACATAAGAAAAAAGTCGTCATCCACATACCCATCATATTGCCACTTTTTGGCCCATCATGATCCTACACATACCCATTTGTATTTAGGTTACAGATCATACAATATAAAAAGCATAAAAATCTCTTGAAATCTACTAAAAATTGTGTAAAAAACCATCACTGGGACTCATACACCCCTCTTGGTGATTTAGTCCTAGTGCAAGTTTTGAATTGCATTTTACATAGTTAAATTCCCTATTTTTGAGCTTTTGTTTTTTGTTAAAATCTTTTTGTTTCAACTTGCATAATATTTTTTACATACAAAATGATTAGATTCAGCATAGCTTACATTGATTGTAATTGTAGATAGAATTAGATTCATGCACTTTTCATTTTCAACATTAGTTCATTTGGCATTCATTAGAAAATAAAACAAAAAAAACTTACAAACAGATGAACCGCTTGGACAAAGTATAGTTATTTGAAAATTTCAAATCTATTTTTCCATGTTAACCTAACCCTCAAGATTTTTTGTAGTGATAACTTTGACATGTTAGATGAATTCCTTGAGGATTTCTTTTGACAAAGTTCATCCACTAAGGCTTGTCAGGAAAAACCAAAACCAAGAGATGCTAATGTGATTCAATCTCAACTTATCCTCTACCCACCTTCACACAAACCAAAAAATAAAAAAAAACCTGTTTACACTCTTGAACCACCCAAGAGCAATTTTTTGCAACAATCAAGTCATAATACCATTGCTCATACATATAACACTAGAAACAATCCACAACCAAAACAACTGACTACAATAACTCTACCTTTGCCTAATTCTATCTTTCCTAGTGTTTATCATCAAAGCTTGCACCTCTCCGAGAGTCTTATGGGAAATTCAATGAGTGGGGGACCAATCTATGTCTCACTGGATACCTCTAGGATTTTTATAGAAATCCGACTCTTCTCTAAGTTTGGGAAAAATGTAGAAAGAAATGTAAACATAAAACATGAAAGTGGCGACCTGCCAACACTTTTACAACATTTCAAAACCTCAAGTTCTTTTTTATGAATGATATGATAGACACAAAATGCCACATCCATTCATTGTTGGGAAGAGAACAAACAATAGAGGCTAGATACAAGCATAGTGTAGTCATTCAATCTACCCGCAGGAAGTGCTCGTGAAGATCTAATCAAAAATAAAAGTTTCAAGAGTTAATAGAAAACATTCAAAAGCTACATAAACCATTCCTCTTAATACAGCATATCACAAAGAAATAATAAATATTGAATAAAAAAGAGAAGTCAAATGACTTAATCTAGCTTCTACATGCTATCACTTTATCATGCAAACATATAGCATGGAAATAAAATAATCAAACTATTCAGATTAAGCTAGACAATTCTAAATGAAAATATAAAGAAAGAAACATTGACAGAGGCCATATCATGCATAGTTTCAAGTATTTCTCCCAAATAGTTTGTACTTCAAATAATAAATGAACTTTAAAACAAAGGTTAGATTCAAATCCAATAATATTTTGAGTTAAAATAGATATAACATGCTAGAGTGAAGCATTGTTCTATAATTTTTTTTAAAAATACTTCCTATAACTATGGAAAAACTAAAGAACTTCTTTTCCAAAAGGAAAAATTCAGAAACCCTTCTCTTTTATTGCCACCTCAAATTTATAGCCGCAAAGGAGAGAGAAATGCCACCTCCACCCAAAACTAGTCACTGTCATATGTCTGCACTTGATAGCTTAGAATCCAATCATATATCTTTAATTAGGTCACAAAAATCCTTGCTCATCAACTCTCAACTACTGCATTAATATCCTTTAGATTTTTAATAGGATTTCCCTCCATAAATCTTGGATCTTAGAAAACAGCGTGGCAAAAGTCTTATTGACCAATCACATTGCTTGGTAGAACTGACTCAAGTCTTTCTCTTGAAAACAAAAGAAAATAATTCTCTAAAAACCTCTGAAGATGAAACTCCCTAAAGCACAACTTGCTTACAACAAAGATATTATGTGTCAAGTGGGAAGGTATTCTTATATTTGCAAAAAGAATTCTTGAGAAATCTTCCGTTGAGCTGACACATTACCCGAAATTCTTCCAAAAGGAAAGCGATAAACAAAATGTGTGCAACCACCATGTGGCGCATTGCACACCATTTGGAACCAAAACATCATTTGCATGTGGGTCCTCCTGAAGCCAAAATTAAAAGTTGAAAATAAAAGACTAAGGAAAAAATTTGCTTCATAGTTTTGGTGACTCGCAGGGGGGCCTTTGCTTGTGAAGGAATGAACCTAGACCTCTAGAAATTCTTGGAGTTTGAGGGAAAAAAAAATTGCATCTCCCAATCCACGTTAGTCAATCAAACAAGACTACAAATGACCTTGGATGCTTGATCTAGCTCGAAGACTTCCTTAAAGGAAACAAATCCCCATCTTGCTGAAATAGCTCCCAGGTGATAATAGAGATGAGAAAGCGAAAGAATCTCATGCTCGACATCATCAATAGTGGGAATTATGCTTGATTCTATGAGTTATGTACAAGTTTGAACCTCATTTCTAATTTCATTTGTATTATGCTTGACTGATAAGACATCTCCATCTATTGAAAGGAAGGGAGGTAATTTGAAGCTATGCAACATACTAAAATCCTTCTTGATTTCATCAACCCTCTTATTTAGCACTACCTGGTGTTCGTTGCTCTTCGCTGTGACCTTGTGACAGTGGGCGAATTCGCTTGCTTAGCTAGAGGCGGCCCTTTGATCTAGAATTCTTTCATTTCTCAGAGCCTCATCGATGGAAACAAACAACTTGGAAATCAAACTCTGGGACTCTACTACTCAAGGGGCATACTCCTATAAATTTTGGTCATCTAGTGGGGCAACCCTTTCATTTAACTCCCAAGCATCCCTTAAAAATTGTAGATTTGGTTTAAGGATGATGAGCACAATTATGATTCACTCCTAGTAAGTAGATACCAACCTTCTCAATACAAGAAGGGTCACAAATCTTTGTACAACCACTAGATTTTGATGTAGTTGAGCTTCTTTTGCTTTCGCAGTCTCCACCATTTGATTCTTCTCTTTGAGGGAATTTTCCATCTCAAAGCCTAATTTTCCAATCTCTTGATCACGAGCATGCAAGGAAGACTCAACTTCTTTCTTGTCATGTCCCAACTTTTCTTCTTCTGCCTAGGCCTTTTACAAATTGTTAGAAGCCTAAGATAGTACGTCGTTCAATTCTCTCTTTATACTTTCTTGAGTATGCTAGTGCTCTATGTTTTATTGGTGCTCAACAACAACCTCAACTTGCAACCTATCAATCTCAGCATATAGCTGAACCTGCTTACCCTGAGTCTCCATGAGCGATCTTGTTGCTTTCTTCACTTGGTCATGTATTTTCCTTATGCGGGCCATTTCAATAACTTAGGCTTTGATTTTTGTCAGTAGCCTATTCACCATTTCCCTCACATTCACCAAATCTACCTCATGCTTCTTTAATTTTTGATCTATTCTCTCATAATCAGTATATACTACCTTCTAAGTGGTCTTGGCTAGGTCCATCTTGTCGCACAAGTAAATTTCACTCAAATCTAGATCCATGGCCCTAATGTCATAGTCCTCCATCTGTATTTGTGCTTTGGGCCAAGATATGAGTGGATTCATGGTAGTAATCCATATATAAATCCTCTCTTTATTGAAACAGGTTTTAAATTTCTTGGCAACTGATAGTTTAGCATTCTTCAACAACCTTCTAGGTTTCGTAGCTTGTCGGGCCCACTTAGTCACTTGAAAATACTCTTGAAGGGTTTGCAGGGTGTGAATTCTCTATGTTGTAATAAAGGAATCAAGAGGTAGAATAAAAAGAGTGATGGAAGGGGAGACTTCATATGTATGAGCATGTGGGGAGGAAAATGGGAGGGTAATCAAAGAAAACAATGGGATGCATGTCAAATTGAGATTGGGAACCGAAAGGGCCAATTGGAGTAAAAAGAGAAGTAGGTGGAATGGGAGATTTTTTCTTGAATGAGGATGGACCTAGGGTAATGGATAACATAGATGAATCATCTTTCTTGATAGGAGCCTTGGATAGGGCAATCAAGGAATCAACAATGACCAAATTGGATACTACTTCCTCAACACACGAGGGTATTTCATAGGGTGTATTGAAAACTGTAGAGCGCTCATTAAGAACCAAAATATTAGGGTCCATGGATGGAGGATTTTCTCCAAAAAATGGGGACAAGGGAGTAACCAAAGACACAAAGGTAGGAAGAAGATGAGGAGCAAGACTCGCCTAGACCATGATCGTATGAACATTTTGTAGAGAGGACTCTGCATCTTCTTCACCTCTGATTGCTACATTGGATATGCCCAGGTCTTGTACTTGCCTCTTTCCTCGACTTGAACTAGCATGTTCTGATCCTTTAGTGGATGATCTCGCTAAAGCTTGGTCCTCTTGATCTGTAGAAAACCCTTCTAGGGACCGTGAGAGTCTCTTTCCCTTACTTCAGATACTGGAAGATGACACGGCTTGTGAGTTCTTGTGCTTTGAGATTATTCCTTTGTCAAACTCTTGGGGTCAGAAAGTATAGCGTGGAATTAATTCCTCTATTACCTTGTGGTTGGTCTGTAGGTTGTTGTTGTTAGATTTAGCCTATTGGTCATAAATTTTCTTGAACTGTTCATCATATGGATGAAGCTCTCCAATCAACCTAGTTGGGAATTCCATCTCTTGTCGGAACCTTCAAAAATATGTCTTCTTCCTTTCCAACCATCCCTTCCACTTCATCTGATTGTTGAGTTTTATTTCTCAGAAGGTTCACCTGATACTCTGCCTGTGGTGTATAGAAACTTAACCATCTTGGTCATCTAGTTGGTATGAGGGCCAGGTTAATGTATACTTCTAGCTTTTCTTGAGTTAGATTCATCTTGGAATCCACATACTCCTAACTCTCATGTTTCAAAGTGAAAAGACTCTTCGGATTGTAATTCCACGTGTCACAGATAAGGACTAAGCCTAGGGCCACCAAAAAATTTGTAAGCTCCCTTTGTGTCTCCCACTTATCTAGTATCACCTTAATATTGGCAATGCAAACAAGAAGCAGATATAACTTTGTCTTGTTCCTTCCTCTACCATAGGTGTTTTTGGCAAGAGTTTCCTGATGGCATGCCTCCAACGCAAAAACTCTATTTATTAAAAATCTAGGGAGTCAGAAAGGTTCTCCGACAAAACCATAAAATATGATAAATGTGAATTCCTCTTCAAAGAAATAATCCATCAAAGTCAACACAGTTTTGATCCATTGCGAAACCTCGAGAGAAAAATGGCCCATAGGATGTAGCAACAATTATTGAAGCACCGGTCTTAGAAAATGGTTCACAAACAATAATAATTCAATTTTTTTGATAGTACATAGGTCCATACAAAAATTGGCTAACATAAACCATTTGCATAGAGCCTAGAAATAGGTAGATGTTTCTCTAGAAACCCAAAATTTTGATGCAAAATCAAGTGAGCCAAGAAAGAAGAATACCTAAATTTGTACTCAGTATGGTAATTCTTCAATTGATCCAACATGCTTATAGAAACTACATTAGAAAAGTCATAATATTTCTACCCTCTATCATTATCAAAACCAAAAACCCAAGCCAACATCAAGAAAATATCTTGTGTGTCACTCTTAAACTTTCTATTTGCAAGAGGAAAAGCAAACTGACCTCTCAAAAACTATTCCTTCATCTCTTTCTCATAGAAACTTTCTCTTTGGTTTGCTTATTCCCTAACAATCTCCATATTTTCCTCACTAAATGGCTCAACACTCCAGTTGGAAAAGATACACAAAATATCTCGTATGGCTATAGCAAAAATCATGACCTTGATCTTGTCACACACAATGATTCCAATTTCTCTGTTGAACCTTTTGACACATGCATCTACTAAATCTTAGCACAGGTGTACAGAAGGAAACATGAACTGTGGAGAACAAAAATTCTAGAGACAAGAGGAAAACCCTCAAATGCACCATAATCTAACATTCTTCGAAACGCTCCCTCCCTAAGGATCTTAAGGTTTTTTACCAATTTTGGATCAAAAATATTGTTGGAAGCATCTTGCACTGCCTCTCTAAGAACACTTCTATCTACCTGTACCTTTATACAAAATTTGAACGGTCGCTTCTCAGGTATTAGGGCATTGGAAAATGAGTTTTTCCCAAAGATACTAGAAAAACCAGGCCTTCTTGATGAAGCTTCGGCCCCTCCTCCAGTCGTTGATGCCTCTGCCATGGCTGCTTCAAAATTTGTAGAGTTTCTTCATTGAAAACAACCACTTGCCTTTTGCTACTTTAGAAAAATCTACCTTTTATGTATTTAATTCCATTATCATGTACATGTAGTTAAGGCTACATCATTACCTTTGGTCCATTAAATGTTGCCAACGAGGTGATATGTGTGGGTTTGAGATCTACATCCCTCAGGAATACCAAAAATATGTGAGAATGAAATTAGTACATTTCCTTCACCACCTTTCTTTATAAATAAGCTTGTTGTCTTGGGGAGCATGCTTTTAGTTATGAAAATCATGCTTAGGTGATGCAAGGTACCTTTGAAAATATGCGCTAATTTAATTTGTCAGGTTTTAGCACGTTAATCCATGTCTTTTTACATAACTAAAACTAGCTAAGGTTGGTGATGGCAAATGACACATGTCGACGATCGGCTTATGCGGGTATTTACTCCAAATGCCCAAATTTTATTTATAGGACCTTATGTTAGATTCTTCATATGATTTATCCCCTATCCTTTGGTTGCTTTGATATTTTCCCATTGTTTTCTAGCCAAAAATGGTCTTTCTACTATTTGGGTTTCTTGACATGTCTTTTCTATAAATCGTTGTGCCACCTTAATGCAATATTCATTCAAAAATAAGCCTTTTAAGTTTAGCTAGCCTTTTTTCTATCTCCATATCATCCTTTGCTCTATTGATTTAGCTATGTCTATTGGCCTAGGCACTCTTGTTTGTCTCCTTCCATGAAGGTTGCAATATGCCTTCACTAGGGAGATCGTTGTTGATAGAATTAAGTGCCTAGTGAAGAGGTGTGGCTGTCTTGGGGTAATTGCATTCCATTGGGTCATCGGCCAAGACTTTATCAAGGATGAGAACTAGATGAGGAGCAATTGTAATGTCGTGTCTCACTTCATGGCATCCCTCTTGGACCTAAATATTTCCAAACCCTAGATAGTTGAGTTGTACCGCCGAATGTGTGACACCTCTTTGTTGCAAGGCCTCAACAAAATTTTGCAAGTTGCTATCCCAAGTGTTGGCATTCCAAGTGCAATGGACCTTCACAGGCAGATTGATCATGGAATGGAAGTGCCCTGGTTACCCTTTCTATGTAACTTTCACACTATGGACCTTGAAAGTCATTGCTCATTGTCTCTACTTGCAGCCAACTACTTCCTATGGGAGTATGGTGTGGAAGTAATTCCTAGGCTAGACTTTAGGAAGAATTTTGAGTTTATGGTGTACAATCATAGAGACTAGACGCTGAGGTTTGTGCTTTGTGTTTTGTTGTGTCCCCCATTTCCCTGTCAATGAAGAAGAAGAAGAAGAAGAAAAGAATGACTATGGGAAACCTTTCCACGTAACTATGGTTGGAGGCCTAATCTTTTGTATTTTTTTGTATTTTTCCTCCATTTTTCTTCTTTTTCTCTTTTTTCTCAAAGACTCTTTTTGGCTTTTTCGAGAGAGAGATTCAAGTTAAAATTTCATCCTCGAGTTGTATTACAGTTGTAAATTTTTAGATGAAGATATATATAATATAGTAATTTCCTAATTCTTTTGTGTTTCTTGTTTCCCTCATGACTTATTCTTAAAACTAAAATGTATTTACAAAAAATTTAAATATGGTACATAACTCTAAAAAAAAATAAAGAACAACGTACTTTAATGGAACAGTTTCAGATAAATATCGTTCACTGATATATCTAAAGCATTTCCTTCCATATGTTCAAGCCCATATGCATTATTTTCTTTACACACACTAATTTAGAAGGGTCCCTTCCACAACACTTTGAATTTGGTGTGCTACCTTGGTTTTGTAGTGCACTCATTGTATTTTAGCACGAGTCTTCCTTCTTGGAAATATGGGTTGCAATTTTTCTTGTCAAACCACCACTTGACCATATATTGGTGACAAATCATGGCTCCAAAGGCCTTATGTTTGTCTTCCTCAAGCTTGAGGAGCTCTGCTATCCATTCCTCCATTATACCACTTTCCTCTATTTCTAAGGCTTTTAGTAGTTGTAAATCAAGGAGTTCCATGGAAATAGAACACTACCTCTTTCCCATATACTAATTCATAGGGAGACACCTTCAAGATCTACTTTGGTGTGATATGATCTACCCACAAAGTAGCTCATAGGTGCATGTGCCAATGTCTTTGTCATTCAGACCCAATGCACTTGATTAACCTAATTAGGTTTTTATTAATTGACTCCGCTAATCCATTCCCTTGTGGGTAGTAGTTTGATGTAGTCTTGAGGTAGATCCCATTTTTTATAGAAAAATCTGACATCCCCAAACCTATAATGGCCCGAAAATTATCAGATATGACAATTTTTGGTGAACCAAACCTAGCCACCAACTCTTCGAGGAAATTTACAATCTCACCCTTTGTAGCATTTTTTAGGGCAATGACCTTTATCCATCTTGGAAATTAACTAGTCATCGTGATAATCCATTTGTGGCCAACACTGGAGACAAGATTTATCATTCCAATAAAATCCAAACCCCATTGAGAAAAAGGCTCTGTGGTTACGATGGGACTTAACGACAAAGCATATTTTTTATTTTTCTTACAAAGAATTGACACTGAGTACACTTCTACACCAAATGGTGCGCTTCAGAAAATATTGAAGGCCAATAGTATCCCGCTCACATGATTATCAAGGTGGTAGTTTTGGTGAGAAGTGTCTACCCTCAAGACTATTATGGAAATCCTTAAGAACCCTTTCTGCTTAGTGTTTATCTAAACATTAGAGCAAGACACCATCATAATTTATTTTAAATAAAGTCCCTTCAATTAATACATACCTAGTACCCTGCATTCAATAGTATCGCCTTTTGTGGAATGTGAGGGTAGTCGAGTAGTGCCCCTTTTACATATATCATGTCTGATCTACCACCTAAGAGTCATCAAAATCAAACTAATTTGAGTATACTTGATCGATCTCCTTCTTTTCTTTGGAACCTGATTCATATGCTAGTTACTCACAGATCTCTTCCCTTAACTATTTTAGTCGGTCTGATTTCCACATCATATTATAGGATCTTGGTGATCCAATTGGCTCTCTTCTTAGTTATTTCTCCTTTGATAATATATTCCCTTACACTAGGGTGAGCAACCATGATGGTAATTTTATTGGCTGACACTAAGTGTCAAATTTTTTTAAGGCTTTTAACAATGGCCGAAGCCTACTTTTCTATAAATTTGTATCTAGTTTCATAACCTTAAGGTTTCTTGAGTGAAAAAAAATTAGATGCTCCCCATTATTCTCTTCATCCTTACAAGTGAGCACAAAATCTATGTTATGCTGACCATTGTACATGTAAAGTAGGAAATCTTTAGAAAATTCTGGGTTAGCCAACATTGGAGCTACAAAGATAGCTATCTTTATTTGCTCAAAATTTTCCTTTCCTTCAAGGGTCCATTCAAACATCAATTTTTTCTTGAGAATTAGCATGATAGGTCTTGTGATGCCCACAAATTCTAAAATGAACCGGCTGACAAAGTTAATCTTCCCTAAGAAAGACTGCAACCCTTTCTGATTCACTGATAGCGGTAAATCCATTATAGATCTCACTCTTTTAGGATCTATTATGATTCCCTCCTTTGATACTACATAACCAAGTAGCTTACCTTGAGGTACTCCGAAAGCACATTTTTTGGGATTTAAAGAAATCCTAAACTTTTGAAACTTCTGAAAAAATTATTCTAGATGATCAAAATGATCAACCTTTCACTTGAAGAAACTTTCAATTTATCTAGATAAATTAGAATGATCAAATTCATCAATCCTCTAAAAGAAATATCTATTGCTCATTGAAAATTTGTACCAGTATTTGAGAGTCTGAAGGGCATATTTGCATATGAAAATGTTCCCCACTTGGTGGTAAACATCATTTTATGTTGGTCACCTTCCTTTATAAATGCCTAGTTGTACCTTGAGAAACCATCAAACAATGAGAACATCTATGATCTGGCCATAGTTTAAAGGATTTTCTTCATTAATGATAGAGGGTAGTGGTCTTTTAGTGAAGCTTTATTAAGATCTCAGAAATAAACACAAATCCTAATGTCACCATTTTTCTTTCGAACCAGTACTAGATTAGACACTTAAGTTGTGTGCTTAAATGGGTAAATGATTGAGGACTCAATCAATTTGGTGAGGTCTTGCATCATCAATGCCTCAACCTTCATATTGATAGGCCTTTGCTTCTATTGGACATGTTTTGATCCTTCCACCAGGTCAATGGTATGTTGAATTATGTCAGGATCATATCCTCTAAGATCATCATAGGTCCAAGCTATAACTTTGTTGTATCTAGAGCACAGATCCCTCAACCTTTCTTTATCTTCACATAGAACATTCCTTCTAACTTTTAGCTTTTTGTCGTTTCTAACATCGAGCTCTTCATAATCCTTTTTTCATCTGTAGTAAACCTTTTCTTGTCATTCCTAATATTTTCATAGTCAAAGAGATTTTCAAGGGAGATTAAGCCTCAAGGTAGATTATTTCCTTTTAGCTAGATGACCTACTCTTTGGAAGGTTGGACTCCTAGTTGTGAATAGTTGGAAACTCCTTCTGAATTTTGGATGAAGGCGGTGATCTAAGTGTCATCTTCAAACACTTGCCAATTCTGATCATTGTTAGGGATTGATGGTTAGACGATGATCTACATTGCATTCTAATTTTTTGTTGTATCAAAATAGGTTCACACTATGATTTGATAGAATCCATTTGATCAGCTACACTATTTTTGGATCAAGGAATAACTTTCACATTGAAAGCTTCAAAGCCTTCAATAAAATCCCATATCCAATGTCTATATGACTTCATTCTTGTATTTTTAGTAGTTGCTTGCCCATGAACCTAGCTTAGAATCAATTTGGAATCTTTGAATTCCTATAACCTCTTTGTGCCCATTCACTCAAAAAGAATCAAACCATGGATCAGGGCTTCATATTTCGCATCATTATTAGAGCATGAGAATTGAAAATGATAAGCCTTGAGGGTCTCTGATCCTGTCGAGGACAGTAATTGGACACCTGATTTGGAACAAACTTTTCATTTAGCATCATCAAATTACAAGGTCCATAGATGGTTATCCGTCAGATCATCATAATTTTCTCAATCTTTCATCAGTTTCAGATAGATCAGGTCATCATCAAAGATCACATATGTGCCCAATCCCGTGGCATGGAAATTGTTAAATGGGTCGGAGTCAATGAACTAGTTGAGGAGAACCTCCTCTTTAGGAGTCCACTGACTTGTGTATTCTTCATCTTCCAACATCTTCATGAAATATCCCTCCTGTCTTGAGAAGGAAGTATGGACTTCTTCAAAATAGAGGACTGCATTATCTACTATATGTGCAAGGTGCAAAGGTTTTGATAAGATCTTCATCTTCACCCTGTGCTTGGTTCTCAATATTAGATGGGACCAGTCCAGTGCCAAGTATCTGCCAATCTTTTCATTGAAATCTTTGCAAAGACACATTAAAGACTAGGGTAATGTCTAACACCTCTACTTCTTGTGAGATTGTCTGGGTTGGGCATGAAAAGAGGATCAAAGATGGATCTTTTATCTAACCAACTGTTAGAACCTTATTTTTGTCCAACTACATGATTCCTTTCTCAAGAGGCTCATACTTAAACATTAAGGCATTAGCCACTTGCTTTGGCATGATCATTGTATTGGCTACCAAATTAATCATATTATTGTGTAATAGTTTATCTCCCACATCTAATGTTAAAAATAAAGGCATGGGTTTTGGATTGCTTACCTCTTTCTCCTTTGCAGTGCTCGTGTCATTAAGCTATAGATTTCAAAGCTCGATGATCTGACTCGGGTCTTTTGTCTTTACTTTGATCACACAACGGAGTTGCATCCATCTGCAATCTTTGTTCCTCATTTTTCAATGCTTCCTGAAGCAATGTATTTTTCTTGGGAATAGATATAACATCCCATAGGGACACATTGGTAGGTGCCTTCGTCAGTTGCTCCACCACATTGAGTGCTCCGACTAGCAAGACCTTTAGCCTAAATGGAAGAATCTCCCTTGGATTTGGAATAAAATGGTCCGTCATGAATGGGCTTGGAATCTTATCTGATGGTTGGTCTGGCAATGGTGGAATCTATTGCTGATGAGCTGATCAAATAGTTGTTGTGAGAGCCCTTTTCCCTACAGTGGTGGTCTATGTGGCTAAGGATGAGGTGGAGCTTGTGGTACATACTCTCCCATGAGCCTTCTCTTGGATCTAGTGTTGTATTTTGACTGCACCTATGGGGTACTGGTTTTCAGAGCTTCATTGGTGGATATCACATCTTCTTCCTCCATCCAAGAAAATAGTGCTTGATCAGGTGTAATAACCAACTCTTGGTCTATGGATATTCCTTGCGTTTGCGCCCTAAAGTGGGAATTTTCCATTTCAGAGGACTTGTATCCTTCCACATTCAAAATTGTGCCTTTGTTTCTTTGCTCTGCTATCTTTTGTTGCATATTTCCCCTTGGAAAATTCTAGGGCATATGGTTACATTGCAAGGGAATCACCATGCATTTTCATCTTCATCTAGGTTGTTCTAGCCTAGGAATAACTCTTTTCTTTGGCTTTGCTTGACTATCTGTAATGACATGGTGACTGGAACTATTTGGTTTGTAGATGTTGATTGTTGACCTCCATGATTCGAGGGTCCTTGGTATGTCTTCTATTGATAGGATGTCCTTCCTCCCTGATAGGTCTTAGTAGCTTTCTTTGGAGGGGCTACTTGTTTTCACTTGATGAAAACTAACTCATTAGCAAAGGATTGCATGAGGCTCTTCATATTTTTGATGTCTATTGTTATAGAGGAAGAACCAGACATGCTTAGTTTTGTTGTGGGGTACACATACATGGATTGCATTGGACCCTAAATTGTCACTTGCATCACAGAAGTGCATAGAGAAACTTCCTCTCAAGTTACACCTAAAATTTCCACAAATACAAGCATCAAAGGTCATGGTGGTAGCTTCCTAAAATATATCAAACTATTATCTACATGTACTGCCAACTTGTATGCATTGAGTAAGATGTCTCCTTCCATAGAATTTATCATCACTAGAATATATGAATTGATAGCCTTTAGGTAGAACATGAACACCATCACAGCTTGAGGTTGGGTAGTCACTGGGATCCTCTACCAAGTTTTGTGAAACTTGGTGTTGAATTTTCTCATGGCCTCTTGCGGAGCTCTCTTGATGGTGATCAATTAATGTATTAATGAAGAATGATCTCCTTTCTATGAAAATAATTCAAACAAATTTTATTTGATTTGATCCCATGAACTGATAGAACTAGAAGTCAAAGATTGATACCAATATTGAGCCTTCCCTTTGAAGGAGGCCACCAATAATCTCATAGCAATTTTTTCTTTTGCTATATTGTGTACTCTACATACCTCTGCTATGTCTTAGAGGTGTTTGAAAGGGGTTTTAAAGTCTTCTTTGAAGAATTTTGGAATAGCCTTGAGGGCATTAGCTGGTATGGTGGGCCAGACATTTGGGGGAGTAGGTAGTTGTAGCAGACTACCACTATCCTAGGTTACAAAATTTCTAGGAGCAAGAGGGGGTATGTGAGCCATGGAGAAAAGATTCCTATGAATCGGGTAAACTAGTATTCTTATTTGGAAACTTCAGCCTCCAAGTGGAGTGGATAAGGATCTAAACTTTGGGCTCTTACTCCTTGCTCTATTGCTTCTTACAGGAAATACATAACCTGTAAGTCTTCTTTTCCTAAGTATTGAAGAGGGTAACTAGGAGTACTAGAAATTTCACTTTGAAGACACTCTTGTTTGGACTCTGGGCATCAAAATTCAAGTTTTTTTCCTTGGCCTGATTTAAGAAATATTTCAAACTTCTAATTAGACGTTCAAAAATTTGTCCCATTGAGCATTCCAGAAAAAAAGAACTGTTGATCATCAAAGCTTGTGCCTCTCCAAAAATCTTATGGGAAATTTAGTGAGTGGGGGACCAATCCCCACCTCACTGAATACCTCTGGGATTTTTTATAGAAATATAGCTCTTCTATGATTTTGGGGAAAAGGTAGAAATAAATGTAAACATAAGACATGAAAGTGGAAATGCGCCAAAACTTTTACAACATATCAAAACCTCAAGGTTTTTTCTATGAATGATATGTTAGACACAAAATGCCACATCCCTTCATTATTGGGAAGAGAACAAATAATAGAGGCTAGATACAAGCATAGTGCAGTCATTCAATCTACCCACAGGAAGTGCTTGTTAAGATCCAATCAAACATAAAAGTTTCAAGAGTTAACAAAAAACATACAAAAGCTACATAAACCCTTCCTCATAATATAGCATATCAAGAAGAAATAATAACCCTTAAATAAAATAGAGAATTCCAATGATATAATCTAGCTTCTATAGGCTATCACTTTATCATGTAAACATACAACATGAAAATCAAATAATCAAACTATTCAGATTAAGATAGAAAAAATGTTCTATTCATAATTGAAAATATAAAGAAAGAAACATTGATAGAGGTCATATCATGCACATTTTCAAGTATTTCTCCCAAATATTTCATACTTCAAATATTAAATGATCTTTAAAATAGAGGTCAGATTCCAATTTGACAATAGTTTGAGTTGAAATAGATATAACATGCCAGAGTGAAGTAGTGTTTTGTAAACTCTTTTAAAAATACATCATATAACTTTGGAAAAACTAAAGAAATTATTTTCCAAAAGGAAAACTTCATGAACCCTTCTCTTCTGTTGCCGCCTGAAAATTATAGCCACAAAGGAGAGAGAAACACCACCTCCACCCAGAAGTAATGACTACCAGATGTTTACAACTGATAGCTCAGAATTTGATCACATATCTTTAATTAGGTCACGATAATCTTTTCTCATCAACTCTTAATTGTTGCATTAATATCATTTAGATATTTAACATGATTACTCTCCATAAACACTCAAATCCTAGAAAACATCTTGGCAAAATTCTTGTTGACCAATCACATGGCTTGGCAGCACCGACTCAAGTCCTTAGATCCCGAAAACCAAAGAAAAGAATGTTCTAACAAAATATGAAGAGGAAACTCCCTAAAGAACATCTTCCCTATAGCGAAGAGATGATGTGTCAAGCAGGTGGGTATTCTCTGATTTGTGAATTTTTTTTTTGAGAAATATTCCTCTGAGCTGACATGTGGCCTGACTTTCTTTTGAAATTAAATCAATTAACAAAATTCACACAGCCACCACATAGCGCATTGTGTTCCCTTCAGAACCAAAACTTATTTTGCATGCAAGTCCTCTCGAAGCCAAAAGTAAAAGCCGAAAATCAAATACTAGGGAAAAAAAATTCTTCACCCCTAGTGCTCCTCATTTTCCTTTGTATAGTGGGAAGGAGTATGATATTATTGAAAAGCTTAAGAATACTCATACAAATATTTCCTTATGGGACCTAATTCAAAATTCACCTAATTATCACACTATGCTTCAAGCAACCTTACAACAAATAGTGGTTCCCCTTGGTACAAACACAAATGATGTAGTGGCTCTAATATAAGGAATGAACATAATTAATGTAGACATTACCTTTCATCAACATGAGCTACCTCCTTTGGAACTGAGAAAGAAATATGATGCCTTCATGATAATAGTTAGGTTCAATAGAACGAGAATAAAAATAACCATTGTCAATAATGCCTCCTCTCTTAATGTGTTCAGTGTGAATCTTCTAGATAGACTTGGCATGGATAAATAAAAAATTTAACCTGATTCCTTATCAATTTGAGGGTTTGATAATGTAGGAAAGAAACCGCTCAGTGTGATTACTTTACCTATTACAATTGGGAAGGCTACCTTATAAACTCCTATTCATGTTATGCCTCATGATATTTCATATAATATTATTTTAGGAAGACCTTGGATTCATGAGATGCATGTGGTTCCTTCGAATCTTCATCCTATCATGAAGTGTGTCTATAACAACAAGGTATACCAAATTTTAAATAGACCTCAATATTGGAAGTTGCTTACAAGTTGAGAAAGGAACACCAAGTCCTCTAAACACATTAATTCCAACATCAAACATATAACCTAGAAGAGAAGGATACAAGATGAAAACAGTGTCAAAGTTATTGGATGATGATTGGGGTTCCTCAAATTCCACAGCATCATTTATGGGAGAATACATAATCACAAGTAAATGAGGTGAAAATAAAAAACAACTAATAGTGATGTCAACATAGAATTCAGGATAACAAGCATCTACCTCATCTACTCTAGAAGAAGATACAAGATATACGAAAAACTTTGATGAGATAGATTATCAACACCCACCAAACCTGAAAGAAATAGAAAGACTTTATGGAAAATGCTATGAGTTCATGAAACAACTTGGTTATAGTGGAAAAGGATGTAGGAAGAAAGAACAAGGTATTTGTGCTCCTATGGAACCTAATACTCAAGAAACAAAAATTATTTTGGGATATTACCCTTCTCAGATTATGCAAGCAATGAAAAGGCCCTCACTAAACATCAACATCATCATGTGTAATACTAAAACAACTCTCACCTTGAAGCATCCAGAATTGATTGATACAACTTGTGAAGCATCATTGGATTTTTTCAAAGATGATGAAGCCTTGAAAGGAATTCTAGGACTTCATGAAAAACCATTTACTCCTCCTAAAAGGAAATGAGTTACATGTGCTATGATTAGTACCAAGAAAAAATACGGAGAAGAGGAAAGTAGTGAGATTGACATGAAAAAAGAGGAATACAACCCTAAATTTTTGAAAAAAAATGCACTTCCTTTGGGAGATACCTTAGATATACCAATGGATATTAACACTGAAGAAAAAATTATTAAGACAGAAAAGTGCCTTGATGATGAAGAACAAGAGGACTATGCAACTTTATTTCATGAATTTCCCAAAATTTTCTCTTGGACTTATTTTGATATGTCAGGAATTGACCCTAAGATTGTAACATACAATATAGTCCTTGTTAAAAATGTTAAACTTGTTGGAAAAAATATTATGAAAGATGAAATTTCTGTAAGATAGGCTTATTAGTTAAGGTTGAGATTGAAAATATCCTTGAAGTTGGTTTTATAAGACCTATAAATTATTCTCCTTGGATCTCAAACATTGTTGCAATCACAAAACTTGACAATCATATTAGGATGTACATAGACTTTTTTGATTTAAATAAAGCATCTCTAAAATATGACTTTCCCCTTCCTAATATTGACATGATAGTAGATTCAACTGTGAGACATTCTTTGTTGTCATTCATGGATGGATTTTTGGGATATAATGAAATATTTATTAACCCTCAAGACCAATATAAAATAGCATTTACAATAGCTTGGGGAATATTTTTTGGGTAATGATGCCTTTTGGATTTAAGAATGTGAGCATAACTTATCAATGAGCTATGTTATTAATATTTCACAATTAAATATATAAGATTTTGGAAGATTATGTTGATGATATTTTAGCCAAATCTTTGACTTGCCAAGACAATGTAAATTTCCTTCAAAAAATATTTGAGCAAATGTGAAAATACAACATGAGATTAAATCCAAAAATGTGTGTCTTTGGTGTAGATAGTGGAAAACTTCTAGGTTTTATTGTATCTCACAAAGAAAATTGATGCTACAGTTAATATGCCACCTCCTAGAAACATTTTCCAATTACACACGTTACAAGGAATAATTTAGGCTATCTAATGTTTTGTAGCATCCTTAGTGGATTAAACCTTACCATTCACACATCTCCTTAAGAAAGATGTTCAATTTAATTGGAAGGAGGATTGTAAACAATATTTTGAGATTTTAAAATATTGTCCTCACTCCACTTGTCTTACAACTTGCTATGCATAAAAAACCATTTATCCTTTATACATTAGTATCAACCCATGCTCTTATAGTATTATTGGCTCAACAAGATGAAAACAACAAAGAACATCTTGTTTATTATATTAGTTAGACTTTGATTGATTATGAGAAATGATACACAATGATAGAAAAACAATTTTTGGCTCTTGTATTCACAAAAAGTAAACTGAGACATTAATTACTAAATGTTGAAATACATGTGATGACAAAATTCAATCCTTTAAGACATCTTTTCATTAAAAAAAATTTACCAGGACGCTTAGCTAAGTGGGTGATGTTAAATTAGTTTGACCTTAAATTTTCTTCGCAAAAAATAATTAAAGGCCAAGTCTTGACTGACCAACTAGCTGATGCTCATTCTCCTTTGGCATTGCCTCATAATTATTCATTCCCTAATGATAATATGCTAACAATGTAAACTAATACATGGGAGTTATATTTTGATGGATCTAAGTGTAGAACTAGTTCCAGTGTGGGGGTTATAATAATACCACCCACAAGGGAACCTATTCCCTCATCGTATCACTTAAATTTCTTATGTACAAACAACACTGTCGAGTATGAAGCATTTCTTACTGGGTGCATGTTGCTTCAATTATGGGCACTAGAGACATTAAGATATTTGGTGATTCACAATTGGTTATCAAACAAATAAATGGAATAAATCAAGTGAAGCATGACAAATTATCAAAATAAAAGGACCTTACAATGAATTTGTTAAAGAAGTTTTTATCATTTACCATTGAAAACATCCCTCGAAAGGATAGTCGACATGCAGATGCAATGCCAAGTGTGGCTTCCCTTATATCTCCTCAAGATCACTCGAAAGACTTCACATCCATCGTGCATACACTTATGAAACCATCAATCAATGAAAAAGTAGTACTACCAACAACCATGGAAAACTCGAGTGAATTGTACAATATGATATTTAAATATTTGAAAGATGGTACCTGTCTTGAGCAAACAACTAAGAACATCTGAGCCCACCTTTGAAAATTTGTGTCTAAGTATATAATTCTCATTGATGTGTTGTATTGAAGGTTGTTTGATAGTATCTTAGATTCCTTAAAAAATATGAAATCCCCGTAGCACTTGAACAAGCTCACTTAGGTGCTTGCGGTGATCACTTTGGAGGAAGAACATTAATCCAAAAAAGTATCTGGATAGGATACTATTGGAGACATATGGAACAAGATTGCTTTGCATACATTAAAAAATGTCACAAATGTCAAGAACATAGCAATTTAATTCATTATCTTGCCTTTAAATTTTGAGCTCAAGTTCCTATTTGGCCGTTTGTGGTTTGGGGTTTGGATCTCATTGAAAAAATATCACCACCTTCCTCCATAAAACATATATTCATAATCACCATGACAGATTACTTCACGAAGTGGATAAAAGCAATTCTCTTTCATTCAACAATAGCTAATGCGATATGCCTTTTCATATTGGAACACATTAAATTGATTGTTTCGAAATTCCTCTCGCGTTAGTTTCAAACAATGGGACACCATTCAAGAAAAATGGTGTGAAGAAGTTCTTAGAAGCATTTAACATACAACATCGCTTTTCAACACCCTACTATCCACAATCTAATGGTCAAGCCAAATCAACTAATAGAATCCTTGAACAAATCTTAAAGAAAACCATTAACAAACATAATAAGGATTGGCACACGTAGTTAAATTATGTGCTATGGGCCTACCACATGAATGTTCAATTATCCACAAGAAATACACCTTATAACCTTGTCTATGGTATCAAGGCAATAATGCCTTTGGAGTTAGAGATTCCTACATTAAAAATTTCTCTTCAAGGGATTATTAATGATAATGCTTATAAAGAAAAATGATTACATCAGATTGAAATGCTTACAATAGTGAATTAACACTCTTGATCACCTTGAAGCTTACTCTAGGAGAAATGAAAATTATCCCTTGGTCATTCGATAAAGTTGATCTAGTGTTATGCAAAAACCAACGTAATGTTAATTCTAACCCAACTGAAAAAGGAAAATTCAGTCCTGATTTGTTAGGACATTATATAATTAATACAAGTTATAAGTTCGGTGCATATAAGCTAACAAAAATGAATGGTACACCTCTAAAAAGAACCTATTAATGTTGCGCACTTATGTCGATATTACATCTAACCTTATTGAATAGTGTGAATGATAAAGAAATGATGTTAGAGTTGGTAGATGACAATCTAATTGCTCTTGCATTGATTTATTCTTGACAAACAATTATTTGTGTGTCTTGGATACTAAAGTGATTATTTAAATTAATTTTTAAAATGATTAATTTAGGTTTTATGCTATTCAAGTTCATCTTTTGTGTTATGTTATATTAGATCCTCATATGCATTAGGTGCATTTAATTTAGCATAACATAGCTAATTGCAATGCTACATCTAAGAGAAACTAGAATAATTTTAATTAGATCACATAAAGCATATTAAATCATGGAGACATTTATTAAATAGTATTATATAGATTATTTGATAAATCACATTGCCAATTAACTTTAAACACATAAAAATAAATAACAAAAAATCAAATTATCATATATATCAAAATTTTGAGTACATGTCATCAATATATACAATGTTTCTATGGTCTGTGACTACCACATCCGTCAAGATCTGGTGTTCGCATCTATCTAAAGGTAGTTCTTCAAGAGATGGTGGTATACGATCGTGATCATGAGCTAACAAGTACATCCAGAGCATATTGTAGACTGTGTGATTGTTCAATAGCCTCTCGATGATCCTTTGCTAGATGATCTCTCTCTTCCAGTAGATTGGCTACCTCTATCTGGAATCTCTCAACCTTTGTTGGAGCTCAAGATTATCAAACCTCCTCATAGGAATCCTCAACTCAGTGGGTGCACCTCCTAAAACTCTCATATGTTTTCCATGATCTGACTTATGACTCGAACAACTTTGGATCCCACTCCATGAGAGGGGGGAACATAGTCTATATCAGTAGCATCCTCATATATTGATGGAGGCATTATATTTACAACAACCTGGAAATAGAGATCATTTAGGTCTTACACAACCCCTGCAATATAAAAATCATAAATATAATCAGTACACATCATGATATATATAGACATAAAGTTAAAATATAAATTATAAAGCATAACAATAAATCAAACATCATCACCTAGCTCTTCGATTGGCTATGTAAAGACAACCTAATGATGTGTAGGAGGCACGAAGAATGTGTTAAGCATCTCCATGACTATAGGTTTTGATGTGTGATGCAACTGCTGATCATGATCTAGTCACATGAGTAGGAGCTGACTCTCCCCATTCATGGCCCACTCGATCCTCATTTTTTGTCTCATCACCCTCACAATCAACCATCAACAAAGTATCATGGTACCTCACAAACATCATAATTTGTGCCACAAGTGGAGCTCGCAAATATAGCAACCATGCTAGCTTGATATGTGGCCCCATGATGTCATCATGAATCAAACCTCCAAGATATTACTATACATCGTATTTCATCTCATGAAATGACCAATCCCCTAGAAAACATACCCTTGCCCTAAATCAGAACTCATAGAATGTGATGGACGTCCTCTAAAGTGATCATCATCTTTCCTATCGAGAGATGAAACGTGCATGTATCTACATTCCACTGCTCTACCAAGGCCATTAAAAAAGTATCATGGTACCTCATGGGGGCACGAGGTAAACCCAAAAAAATCTATTTGTTTGCAATATATCTATCTCCTACACTAAATGTGTCAAGGCTAGGTGTCATAAATGATAGAATTGTCTACCACTGAGACACTGTCGTGACCTCGACATGATCTGACCAAAAGGTAAAAATATGTCCTATAAGCATTCTAAACTCTTAATTTTGTACATCAACAAATAAAAAAAGTGTGAGAAAATTGTTCTAGTGCACTTTCCTAAAGGTCCTAGACACTTTATTTCCCTTTTGGGACACTTCGTGAAGAAATGGGACAGTTTCCGAAAAAGTTGGACACTTTGGGACAAAAGGGGACACTTTGTGACAAAAAGATACACTTTGCATAGAAACATAAAATAAATCAACCTATAAATGCATAAAAACATAAAATAAATCAACCTAAAGCAACCTAGAAATGCATAAAAACATAAAATAAATGTGTAAGGACAAAGCTAAAGAAAAAAATCAACTCACCTGATATTGTAGCTTATTGCGGGCTACCTTCTCTCATAGGGAATCTAGTCTCAGGGGCTCGTACTCTTGTTGGATTGGAATATTCACTCACTCTCCACAAAATTCAAGCTACAAGAAGATAAAAGACAAAATTATTAGAAAAAAATTCACTTTTTTCTCCTATATAAGTTAAAATTAGGGTTTTTACTCTATTAGGGTTAAAAAGTGCCTTTCATTAAAATTAACATAATGGGAGCTAGAGAGCTCCGTTTTTAATGCCATTTGTTATGTTGGAATTTTTATTCTACTCTAGTTCTCATAAAATGTCTTTCATTATATGGTATGGTACATGGAAATACCCTATGATAGAACCTACCTTATTCAATAAGGTTAGACTGCTACCTTGATTCCACCTTCGAAAAGCAAGCAAAATCAAGGGGGCCATACATCTACCCTCAAATTTGATTTCTAGAATAAGTTATATAGGAATTTTGGACAACTAATGAATTCATGTTGTAGGATCCAATTCCTAACATTATTGTTTTGTAGATAGCTATAGTGAGGGCTACATTATCCCATGTTATGAATAAATCCATATGAGTATACTTTTATGAAATGAGGTGTACTATTCAAATTCCTTTAGCTTGCATATGCTCGTAGAATGATATGGGTGATAAAGTGGGGGTTAAATGTTTCAACAAAAAATATTCTCCCTTCTTGAGGATAGTATAATCCCTTGCCTAATTTAGACACATTTTTGTACCCTTGCATTAAATGGTGTTTAATTCATCATTAATAGGCCCCTAAGACCCATTATTTTGAATCTTGAGGCTTGTTTTAACTAAAACCATGACAAAATAATAAAAAACACTTAAAATTTTAACAACCCACCCCAAAAATATAGGCCGGACTCATATGCCACCTTGGGAATATGAGTCCCCCTAGGTGGGACCCATATGCCAAGGTTGTGTATGAGTTCCACTTAGGGCTTTTTTAGGGTTTGAATGGGAAATTCAACTTTTTAATTCAATTTTTGGTTGATTTCAACTTTTGAGATATGAATAATGGTAAATTAGGTCTAAATTATTATATAAGAAATCTTATAAGTCATTATTTCATCTAAGCAAGAATTTTCAAGAGAAATTTCAAGATTCAAGCATTCAAGAATCTTCAAACATTCCTTCACAAGAGCATTCAAGTTTCAAATACAAGTAAAGTTGAAGTCTTGGAGTAGCATTAGAGTGTTTTGCAAGTCTTCAAGCTCACTTTCATTCAAGATCTATTATTTTCAAGGGTTGATCATGGTTTCCTATAGTGAATCATGGCAGATTCTAGGTTGGAGAGGTACAACTAGCCATCAAGCCAAGCCTAATAACTTGTTTCTTAAGTGATTCCATACTCCATTGTCACTCTATTTTCATCCTAAGGAAGGTACACACATTATTAGGGCTCATTTGGGTGATTAGAGATCTCTCAAAGTGATTCATTCATCTTCATGTTTCATTCATGCATCTCATTCTAGCACATTAGAATAGGGTTTCATTGCATTTCAGATTTCCTAATATTAGACACACTTAAGGTTAGGGTTTATGTTCGCATTCAAGTTTCATTATTTCTATCAAGGTTTAATTAAAAAACTAGGGATTTTATTGAGGCAAACACCCCATAATCAAATCAAGTCTATATTCTATTTTGCAGGTCTTTTTGTAGATTTAGATATGGAAATCAGTTTGGAAGGAAAGAGCGGAGATTGGAGCACATATCTAAACTTTGAATTCTTGAAAAAGAAGAATGGGACTGATACACTAGAAGTGGCGTATGAGTCCCACTACAATAATTTTTCTAGATATTTGGAATTTTAGATACCCTTTTTCTAGAAACCAATTCATTGATAGAAACCTTGATCTAGGACTTCTATGCCCAGACTAGAATGAGTCATTTTGCAGCTTATTGTTTTGGTTCAAATGAATTTTTAGGTTATTTAGTGAAAGATTGCATCATATTAGGGTAAAGCATTACATCTTTCATTTCATTTATCTTTCAAATCTCTATCTTGGTGGTGAACCCCTCAATAGTTTACAATCAGACCCTACAATAGCCCTATTACAAGATCTCTTTCCTCTTTTGCATACCGTAGATTAAGATCTTTAGGGTTTGCCTTTAATGAAGCAATTGTGAAGTGGGTTTTCTCTATGTCCTAAACCATATGAAAGCATCACCCATTTTTCGTTGTTTCAAGTTTGATTTTTACTAACAGTGCTATTTGAGGATGCATTTTCCTTAGTTACTATTTGATAGTTTTTCTCTAGGGAATACAACTAGATGATGTATCACTAATGCCAAATCGATTCTATGAATGTTTGCATAGGTCCATGAAAATTTTATTTTTTTGTCATTGATGAATGTTGTAAAGTTTTCTTTCTCTTTAGGATCAAGTGATACTACATGGTATGTGATCTTTGGGTTCTCTACTATGCCAAACTTTATAGATTTTGATTCTTCCACTAGGAGTGTTGATCTTTCTTGATATTTAGATATGGGGAGATTGAACCCTCCATCCTCGGGTGCCTCAGAGAGGTTTTCACCTTCAAATGCATCCTTTATTTTCTTATTTTTAGAATAATAATAGTCATTAGGACTGTTTTTGAGAAGATGGATAGGGAACCTATCAATGGAAAAATTTTCAAATAAGTCTTTGATGGGTAAATCGTTGTCCATAATGTGGTAGATATAAAATTCCTTAACACTATTAGAATTTTCTTGATTCTTAAAAGAGTTTCGTCTGGTATTTGGAGTAACCATATATTTTGGATCATAACGTAGTCCCATATTTTTCTTTCTCTGTTCCACTATGATAGGCTCCCATCTACCTTGTTTGTGTAGCCCAAGGCCACTTGTTCCCTGATATGCAATTTTTTAGCTAATTGATAACCTTTATTATTAAAATCAATTAGAATGGGTTGTGGTTGTTCTGGTTCCTTTTGGTCCTCTTTATAGATCATAGATGACAAGCCTTCTTTGAATATCTCTCCATCATTCATATCTCCCCACTTGGTGAATATTGTGGGTTTGGCTATCATTTGTACTATTTTGAACATATTTAATCTCCTTCAAGCCTTCGTAAACCTTGGGTGTTGGAAGAAGCATGCCAATGAAAAATTTCGGGTTGTGGTGATAATTTCAATTATCCCTATCAAGTACTTGAACCTTGGTTTCCATTTTTGGTTGCTCACTTGATGTGATCTTGGTTAGGGTTGATGGTAGTGTGGAAGGGTCAATATATGAGAATGAATGAAAGGATGTGTCATTTTTGGGTATACAATGGATTTTATTACACTTCTCTTCCATTTTTTCACAAAAGTGGAAGGGTTCAGGATCGACATACAATGCCACCTCTTTTCCTTTGTGAGGAAACTTTAGGAATTGGTGAAAGGTTGAAAGAACCACTTGTAATGCATGAATCCAATGGTGTCCTAGGAGGAGGTTATATGACAACTAAAGGTCAAGTACTTGACAAGTAGATTTTGTGATGGTTGGTCCTATCTACACTGGTATCCTGATGATCCCTTCTAAATTCCTTTTAAGTCCATCATAGGCCGTTATAGTAATGCTCTTTCCTTTCTCTATCACATCATCAGAATACCTCAACTATTTGAAGAATTTCAAGGTATAGATGTTTTGACTCACACCATTATCTATCAACACTCTCTTGACCATGTTTTTGTGGACACCAACTTCTATATAGAGAGCTTGGTTGTGAAATGAATTTCGTGGAAGGTCTTTCATAGAAAAGATTAAATAGTGATTGGCCATGATTTTTCCAACAATGACTTGGAACTGATCTAGATTGAGGTCCTTAGGAACTAATGCTTCTAATTCTTTTTCGAGTCTCTTCATATGTGAGGGCGATAGTTTTAGTAGTTCTAGGATTGAGATCAAGGTGGAAGTTTTTTTCAACTATTCCATAATACTATAGTTATTTGATGACTTGGCTATGGGATTATGTGGGGATCCTTGTATTGTAACTCTCCCTTGATGGGTAGTTACATTACATTCATTGTCTCTACCTCGTATAGTCACTATGCCCACCCTATTCTTATCTACTTGAGAGAGGGTTCCTACAATTGTGTCACCATAAGTGTAGTTAGCATTGTGATAATCTTGGTCCTTTCCTTTGTCACTCCTTTTAGCGTTGTTTGGAATTAGATTTGTGTATATTTGGAGGTCCTTGTTTCTTGGATGATGTTCGACATGCACTTCTTTTTTGTCTATAAAGTATTGTATTATATGCTTGAGTCTCATCCACTTATTTGTTGAATGTCCTTAAATTTTGTGGAGCTTGTACAAGTCCTTCTCGTTGTTCCATGGTGTTTTGAGGCTCATCTCCTCATGGTTTGTGTGATTGTTAACCTTGATGAGTTTTTGTTGCACTAGCTTACACATGACTGTCTCAAGTGGCTCTCCTAATATTATGAACTTCCTTCTTAGTTGATTGTATTGTCTCTACTACCCTCCTTGATACATTTGTTGGTTAACTGCTTTATTTTTTTGGGGATATGTAAGTTTGTTGTTTTGTGCATTATTATGAGTATAGCTTGTTTACACCACTTGAGGTTTGTTTTGAGGTACATTTGGATTTTTCACATTCCATACTACTCTTGCATCCACTACCCCATCATTTGTGACATTTTTGTTCTTGGCCCAAATTTTAGGCTTATTATTTGAATTAGAGGAACTATCTCTTGGGTTGTTTAGCTTGATCACTCTTTTTTCTATGAGGGTCTTTCTATGTGTAGTCCCTTCTCAATGGCCTCTTCAAAGTGGGACACAACATGGTAAGTTGGTAGTTGAATTTTACTTGGATATTGGAAACAAATATGTCTACCAATTCTTTGTCGGGAATAGGTGATTTGTGTTGACTAGCCTTATGTCACCATTGTTGAAGGTAGGATGTTAATGATTCTCCTTGAATTTGATTAATTTTGTATAGATCCAGGATGGTGATGTCTTGTTCTATATTGAATGAGAAGTGGGTTATGAATTTGGTAGACCGTTTATCAAATCTCTTAACTCCTGGTGGTAGATGGGTGAACCACTCCATGGTGTTACCAATAAGACAATGGGGAAAGAGCCTCATGAGGTAAGATTCATTTTTTTGGACTTCCATGAATGCTAATGATAAATCTATCACGTGTTCTATTGGATCTCCTTTTCTTTTATATTTCTCAAACTTTGGTATCTCAATTTTTTTTGGAAAGGAAAGCATAGTGATGGAATGATCAAAATGAAATAGACATATATCTTGAAGGGTATGTTTTCTTTGGTTTCCCTACCTACATGTCTGATATTCTTTGGTTCATAACTTGTAGTTGCATTTCCATCTTTGTTTTTGGTATATTTATTTGTGAATCCTACATGTAGTGACCTTATTGTCCTACCATTTTTTGATCATAAGTTGGGTATTGCTAAGGTACAAGACCTTCGTAACCATGATAGGTGGAATGATAGTTAAATCCTTCTTGAATGTAGGGAGGGTTAGCTCTTTATTGAATGTAAGGAGGGTTAGCTCTTTTTTCAATGTAAGGAGGGTTAGCTCCTTGTCGAATAGAAGGAGGGTTAACTCCTTTTCATTAAATGGAAGGAGGGTTAGCTCCTTGTTGGACGTAAGGAGGGTTAGCTCCTTGTTGGATGTAAGGAGGGTTAGATCCTTGTTGTTGTTGCTATGGAGGGGTACCTTGGTAATGCATTAGTGGTACACCCTATTGTTGGGACGAGATGTATTAAAGGTTTCCCTGATGGTGTGTTGGTAGGTTACCTTATTGATGGGATGAATTAGGAAGGGTACCCTATGGAACAACTTGTTATTGAGGTGAACTATCGTGAAGGTTTCCCTGATGGTGCGTTGGTAGGTTACCTTATTGATGGGATGAATAAGGAAGGGTTCCCTGTGGAACACCTTGTTGTTGGTACTATTGATTGGGAAGGGGACCGTGTGGTCCACCTTGTTGTTGGTATTGTTGATTCAGAAGGGGACCGTAGAATCCTCCTTGTTGATGGTATAATTATAGGAATTTTCCTTCTGAATTTTGTACATTTTGGGAAGGGTCAATATACAGAGTGTTTTGAGGCACATATTGTTCTATTGGTGGATTATTTTTTTGTTGTACATATTGGGATGGACCTCCTTGATACTATTGGGCTATTTTCGCTTGTTTGATTTGAGTTTATTTTCTATGCAAGGGGTTTTCCATTGGCTGATCTTTTTCTTGTTTGAATATGAGTGGCATATTTGAGATTTCCAATGGTTTGGGTTTTCTCTCACTATTGATTTATCTCCTAAGGGAATGATATGAGGATCATTGAGACCTTCTATATCGAAGTCTATAGGAAATCTAGCACCACTTTGTGCTAATTTGAAAAAGTAAGTGTTTGGATCCTTTCTTAGGAGTTTGTCCATCAACTTGAGCACCTTCGGATTGTTTGAATGTTGAAATAGTTCTTCGTCATTTATTTTTTCCTCACTATCCCCCTCTATAACCATATCCTTTGGGTTCTTTTTTTCTCTTTCTATTACTTCTTGTTGTTTATGTATTACCTCTTCCTCACTAGATGTTGCATTGAATGTGGTTCTCTTTCAAGGTGTTTCAAGGTCAGCTAGCCTATGGCCCCATGGGACACTTTCATTGTTTGTGGTATTAGTTTGTGGCATGCTGGAATTTATTTCGTTTTCTTCCATGTTCTTTCTATTTTGTGATCTCATAGTTGTCATAAACAATTTCCAAGGTTTTGTGAATGTTTTGTGACTCCTAACTATGAAACAAATTGATTTTTTTTTAATTTTCTATTTTAATGAAAATGAAATTGCATTTGTTTTGGGGATTTTCTATTGAGTATTCAAATCTAGTTCTCCCATTAAAAAAAATCTATAAAAATTTCTTAGAAAGAGGTCCTGATCATGGTAATATTTCAAAATGTATCCCTTGAAAAACTTTTGATTATGACACTTCTTTGATAGGAAGAATATGGACTTTCATTTAAATATTTTTTTCTTTCCAGAGATCATGAAGGATGGATACCTATTTCCACACAAGATGTGGTAATACGGGTCTTCCGATTGTGACATCTTCTTTCTCTTCCTCTTTATCTAACATGTGTGTTGCATTTCTCCATTGGTTCAATGTTTCCTTTGTCTCGAATATGAAGCTAGTCAAACTACTGATTATGTCTATTTTTTCTCCCTCAATAAGCTCAAAGTTTGGTTGTATGACAGTTGGTGTAAGGTTTGGTTGTTGAACTAGAGTAACTGGGCATGAAATGGTCATAAGTTGAAAGTGTTGGTGTTTTGATATATGGTTGTTGTGATTCTCAAGACCCTAATATTTGAGTGATGTTTTGGACTAACACTATTCTTGGAACTCAAAATGTTGAAAGGCTTGGATTGATAATTCACTTCTTATTCTAGAGTATATGTTATGAAAAATATTACTTGAGCTAGCCTTGAGGTTCAAGCAACTATTGATATCTTAGAAGTGTGGATGAGGTAATAATTGACGCTGGTTTGTTTTGATTTTGATTTCCAAAAGAAGGATGGAATGTTGAAAGTGGATGAAGGACTATAGGACATATCTTGGGTTTCCAATTGTTTCATTTCAACAAAGATCTTGTAACCAGCTTCAGATTGTTTTTTTCTGATTTTCAACAAAACATAGAGCAAAAGTGATGGTTTTTGAGAAAAAGCAAAAAATTGCGAGCAAAAGTGGCTAGTTTTATCAATTGCAATCTAAATTTTGTCAAGTGCACTTAGTTTTGAGAAGCAAGTGCTCCTAGTTTTTGCAAGTGTGGCCTTTGTATGTATTTTTTCAATGTGGTGATGTATATAGTCAGAAGCGAGCTTTTTTGGAAAGTGCAAGAAATTTTTTGGCAAGCATGTTCGAATGTTTTTGTCAAATGTGGCATAAAAATGTCAAGTGTGGCCTTTTTTATAGTAGGTCCGCTAAGTTTTTCCAATACAATAGATTTTCATCAGTAGCTTTCATGAGATAAAGAGAAAAAGTGAGTTGTTTTTGACAAGTGTGACCACATTTTGGTCAAGTGTGATTGAAACAGTAGAAAAAGTGAATTCTATTCAATTTTGTTTTCCAATTTCAGTATTTGGTAGTAGCATTGATGTTTTTTTGTAGTTTTGGATGCTTTTGTTTGATTTTTTTCGATATTTGGAAAGTGATATCATGCAACCCCACAATCAAAACTTTCGTGACTTAAATGTCTATATCTTAAGACCGTTTCCCTCCATGAGAGCTCAAAGTTCATAGAGGTAGAAATGCTAAAATCTATAGTTTCCAATGTTTCCCTCATTCTTAATGTGACTTGAAATGTGAGCCTAAACATTTGGAAACCTTCAAAGATATTTGTTTAGGATATCTTTTAGGAAGTGCAAACATAGGGCTATTTTCAAAGTATTCACACTAGATCCAAGGGTTTTGACTTTTGAGAACCATGTTGAATGCTTGTTTTGATGTGTTTATTTTATTTCAAGCACAATGTTTGATGTTTGAAAGTAACTAAAAGATCTTGGCAATTTTGTGAAGATAAAGTACACCCTAGAGATAGACACTTCCTCCTAGATGGGCTTACCTCATGCCTCAAAGGGATGATTTTACATGCAATGAATGGAGAAGTTTTCATTATCAACCATAAGTTGGACTTGGTAAGTAGCTTCTTAGAATCAAAGTTGTGATGAACCATTTCAGAGAATATTTTGGATAAAGGGGGTGGCTTCTACAAACATTGGTTCTTAGTCATCGTGGCAACATAAAAAGTATCACTTTTTCAAACTCAATTTAGGAATGGTTAATGTTAAAATAAACCTAGTATCACTGTGATCTAGTTTTTTAATGTTTTTTATGCATTCACATTGGGTTTAGGGTCTTTTGAATCCAAATAAACTTAACTTTTCCTTAATTTAGTGTTGTAAAGTGTATTCATTTACACCTTCACATTAATTTTATGACCCTTGTAAACTATATGGACCTAATAGTGCCTTATTTAGGGTGTTGTAAACTATATCCTAACACTTTCACACTAATCTAGAGCTTCATCAATTAATTGTGCTTCTTTATGCATTATTTGGCCTTATTTTGCATCCACAAGCCTTAATTAATGCATCTCTTTTAGATTAATCTTGACAGTTACCAATAACCAATCATAATTCATTTTTTTTAGATTGTATGGCCCAGATTTAGTGATCTTAGACTCATATTCCACCTTGGGCATATAGGTCCCACCTAAGTTTTGGGGCCCCGATTTTGATTTCACATCAAGCTAAGATTTGTTGAAAATGTGTCCCAAACATAGCCTAATGAGACTCATACACCACAAATGGTGTATGAGTCCCATGGGGCTTAAACCTATAATTAAATTGAAATTCTTGGTGATATTTTATTCTCCTAGATTTGATGTCAGCTTCTAGTGTTGTAATTTTGATAAATTTGGCATAAACAAGTATAAATACAAGGTTATTTCACTTTTTTTCACCTAATACATTCAAGAGAGCATTCCTAATAGCAAGTTAAGCATTCCAAGACTTCACAAGAGTATTCAAATACATTAAAGAGAATCTTTAAATCATTCAAAGGTAGATTTATTCATCATGTCACAGTCACTAAGTATCAAGCATGTTATTGAGCTAGTGTTGTGATCTAGCATTCAAGATCTAAGATCAAAGCATTGTTCTATCTCTCATCTAAGATAAAGATCTACATTCTACATGACCACTTCATGTTAGATTATTAATTCACATCTCAATACATCATTCAAGGTATCATTGTTCATGTTTCATATTTCATTATTTCATCACAAGGTTTAATTACCTAAATGGGGTTTGACCAAAGCAAACCCCTATTTCCTAAAATATAAACAAGTTTTTCTCTCAACTTGCTACATGTGTGATTGTAGATATAGGTGTCTTAGAGCTTAAATGATCTTTTAATATTAAATTGCAAAGTTTAGAGAAGTTGTCAAGTTGTCACACGATTTTCATCTTCATGGAAAGTCATCTACAGGTCCAAATTCAAAGTTTTAGGTTCAGAAATGAAGTGTGGAAGGAAGAGAAGAGATAGGAGTGCATATTAGGCCTGAACCCTCTGAAATGATGGAGTGGGACTGATATGCCACTTCTAGTGTATGAGTGCTAGTACAACTTATTTTCTAGATTTTAGTGAATTCAGATCAACCACTATGAATTCTAGTTTTGGCACAAAAACCCTAGTTTGGGACTAAATTGCCTAGACTGGCGTATGATTCCTAGTGGGCATAAACAACAATATTTTAGGGTTTTGAAGCTTATTTTTACCTCATCAATCTCTTAGGTGCACCTCTGTACTTTCTTAGTCTTTTGTTCTACATTTCAATTTCATTTTCATGGTCATTTAATTAGGTTTTGCATGGAATGATGCATGTTACATTCATTTTTTAATCTTTGCAAGACCTAGCTTGGTGGTGAACCCCTTTTCAATCTTTGATCATAGCCTTGGAAAATTTTTAGCAGATCTCTTTCTCTCTTTCTACCCTTGGATTGAGATCTCTGGGGTTTCCTTGAGTGAAACTTGAGTTAAATAAGAGGAACCCTATCCTTGTGATATATCTCCCAAAGGTGAGACCTTCTATATCCAGTGTTTCATTTTGGTGAACTTGCATTTAGAACACCTTATTTCTGATTCGGAGTGCATTATAATCCCAGACCTAGCTTGCATTAACATTGCATTAGGTTTTTCATTAGTTAAGTTGCATCTAGGGTTTATAAATCTTGCATTAGTAAAAGTTCATTTAGATTGCATTTTTTTCATCTTGTATAATTGAAATTGACTTAAAATCTGCATTTTCACTTAGTATAGACATCATCCAAAACAAAAAAATAACATTCACATAGAATTTTCTGAAATTGGTGCAAAAATCCTAATTTGGGACTCATACCCCCCTCTGGGCAATTTAGTCCCGGTATAGGTGGTTTTACTTCGATTTTTGGGTATTTTTTTGTGAATTTGATTCATTGTTTGAACCCATAAAAAACCATGATTTTGAATCATACACTCCTTTGGGTGATTTAGTCCTAGATCAGGCCTAAAACTTCCTTTTACAACATTAAAACTTTTTTTATGTGCTTCTTAAGCTTCCTAGTAACATATAGTATCAGTCTCCAAAAAGTCTTAGTAACTTCTATTTTATGCATCTAGGTCAAAAAAAGTAATTTAGAGTAGTCATTTTTGAAATAATTTCAATAAAAAAATCATCAAACCTGAAAATGTTCACATTTTTGAAACTTTGCATAATATGGATAAAAGTACTTTTCACTTTAGCATACACAATATTTACATTCATGAAGCTTTGCATAAGTTTGATAAAAGTTCTTTTCATTTTTGGATACACACTATTTATGTTCTTAAAGCTTTGCATACATTGGATAAAACTATTTTTCATCTTTGGATATAATTTTTTTGCATTATTGAAGCATTGGATTAAGTGGTTAGAAGTAATTTTCATTCTTGGTCAAACAATGTTAGTATCTTATCTTTCTAGGTATGCCAAGAAAAATTTGATATCCCCTCCCTATGAGAATGCTTTATTCAAAGAGAATATAACCCTGGGAAATCATAAAAATCACATTCGTTATTCTCCTAATATCTCTCTTATTTGTGAAGAAGATATTTTGGTGTTAGAGGAACCAATCAATGAGAGTTTTCAAAGTCCTAGTTGTTGCTTTCCTCTTACCTCTCTTAGTGGAAAAGAAATTGATGAATAAGAGGACACAAGCATAGGTAATCATGAAGATCACATAACACAACAAGAGGCCATTGAAACTTCACCTAGTCTACATTCATTTCAGGACCAAAATCTTCCCCTCTTTTGATAATGTTGTAGAAGATGAAATTGTAAGTGAGGAGGATGTTTTGGTCTTAGATGATCAAATATCTAAGATATATGATAAACCTCTTTTCCTAGAAGACATTATGGGATAGAGGAATGAAATTATGGATAATCATGATAATCATACTTGTTCTTCTCCTAGTATCTCTCTTTGTTATGAAGAAGATACTTTGATATTAGAAAATCCAATCGATGAAAGTCATGAGAATCTTAGTTGCCTCTCGTCCCCTAGGGAAAAAATTATTGAACAATAAAATTCCATCATTGATAAGAAAGAAAATCCAACCATTTATGACTCCCTTACTTGTGATGAATTTGTTTTAGAAGAACCAACCTTTGAATGTAATGAACATCTAGTTTCTAGTTCTCCTAAAATCTCTCCTACCAAGGAAGATATCATGGTACAAGAAAGTGATAACATTGAAAATAGTGATATAGCTTCCTTAGATGAAGATGATGAAGTAACATTAGACTCTCCTTCACTAAGGGACACTAATATTATTCAACCTCAACTCATCATTTACCCACATTCACACAAACCTCAAACTCAAAATAAACCTAGACTTATCCTTTACTTGGCACCTAAGAATAATGTTTTACAATAGTTGATTTATAATGTTGTTTCTCATACATATAACTCTAAAAAAAATATGCAACCAATAGAAACACCTTCAACATCCCTCCCATTAACTCAACCTATCTTAACAAGTCCTCAATTTCCTTCAAAAAGTGAAAATGAGTACAATCTTGTTAGACAACTAAAGAATAATCCTGCTAAAATATCATTATGGAACCTTATTCAAGAAGATAACCTCATTATCATAACATGATCCAAAGTTATTTAAAACAAGTTCCTACCCCTCCTAATATTCAATTAAATGACATTGCAACCATGATTCAAGAAAAGAATGTTGGCATTGTTTTCCGCCAAAGTGAGCTCCCTCCTTTGGAAGTGCAAAAAAATGATGCTTTCATGATAATAGCTATCTATAATAGGTTGGGAGTAAAAATAACCCTCTTTCTTAATGGATTCACCCTTAATGTGTTTAGTGTAACCCTTTTGGATAGGCTCGGTGTGGATAAATAAAAAAAATCAACCTAAATCTTTATCTATCAAGGGATTTGATAACATAGGAAAACAACCACTTGGTGTGATCACTTTGCATATTAGAACTGGAAAGGCCACATTAGAAACACCAATCCATGTTATGCCTCACAATATTTGATATAATCTTCTTTTAGGAAGACCATGGATTTATGCAATGAATGGGTTGCCTTCTACTCTTCATTATGTAATGAAATATGTCTACAACAACAAAGTGTACACAGTCAAAGTTGATCCTGAACCAAATAGTTGTTTGAACATCAAGAAAAATAAGGAAAATCCTTTGAAAACATTGATACCAAAAACACAAATGGAACCCATGCAAGAGAAAGACAGAAAAAAAATATTGAGGAAGTCACGAAGCTATTAGAAGATGATTAGGGTTCCTTAGATTTCACACCAAAATTCATGGGTGAATACAAGATCATAAACAAAGAATCTGAAAAGGGAAAAGAAAAAGTGGTATTTTCAACACAAATTTTAGAAAACCCTTCGAAAGGATCCACCTCAGACACTTTACAAGAAACAATAAATTAGATAACAAATTTTGATGAATTTCACTATGAACAACCACCGAATCCAAAAGAAATGCAAAAAACTTATGGAAAAGGTCATGAACTTATGAAAAAACTTGGATATAGTGCAAAAGGATATTATGTTAGAGAAAAAGGTATATGTGTCCCTATAGAGCCTAACACACAAGAAAAGACTAGTTCTCTTGGTTATTGTACCTTGAAAGAAAGAAACAAGCGTTCACTTAATGGCAAGACTCTTATAAAAGATTCTTCTAAGTCGACTTAAACGTTAGTGAATCCTAAACTGATAGGCACTAGTGGTCTTGATTATTATCCTTTAAAATAAATGAAAGAAACAAAAAAATCCTCGTTTAACATTAATGTCATCATGAAAAACACTAATGATTTGAATTCATTGGATTTTACACCCTCTTGTAAAGGCGAGTACAAAATATCACAATCTAAAGATTCTTGTATAAGTATGACACCTTTTACTAAGCAAGATATATCTTTGTCACAAACTAAAGAAACATCCTTTACTATCCATCAAGAGGGTATCTTGTCGAGACTCCTCCAAGATCATTTGATATCTCTTCCTCCAAGAATACGAAAGAAATTTTATTGCAAGAATTAATTTTGTGCATATCATAGTTCATGGTCATTCTACTAATGGTTGTAAGGCTTCACATAATAAAATTCAACATATTAAGGAATGTTGTGCACTTCCTTGTGTTGATGCACCTAATTCCTCTAATCGATATGATTTTAACTATAGCATATTTCTCATCAGTCATCTTGGCTCATCCTTGTTTTGCACTAAGTGGGGGAAAGGGGTTAAGTAGCATTGTCCTCATATGTCCCTTTTCATTGCCTATATTTTCTGGTTGACCATCTTCCATGAATATATAAGAGAAAGCTTGGGATGTGGATGACATGCCTTAAGTTGGCTCACATGTGACATACTGAGTTTTGGGGGCAACCCCTTTTCCATGATGTAGTCTCATTCAAAGACATATGACTAGGCATATGGATTTTTGAATAACCTCTCATGTCTTCTTCTACTTTAAAGAAATTTCTCACAGCAATGGTGTTAGCAATTTATTTGAAGTGGGGGCATACATCCACACTCATGTTTCACTATCTGATTTTCATTATTCTTCTGATGCTTAATTTTCCTGGTGGTACATCATTGGGTTTGATTTCCTCCAAGAGAATGATATTTCTTTGGATTTTCCTATCTTGGAGACATTATGCATGATGTTCCCTAAGAGACCTTACAAAAACTAAGTAAAATCCCTTTGAATGAAGCTTACACTATTTCTCATTTATAATAACCATTATATGGCCACCTTACATATCACACTTTTCTTCTCTATGGTACCATCTTTTTGTTCATGACTTTCAATCATACGGATATTTTCTTTCCTCATGAAGATCAAAGTTTATTGTTTTTTTGTGCCTTATCAAAGTTATCAGGAGATATAGCTTTGGTATGGTTGTATGTATGGCAGTTGAACTTAGGCATGACTTTCCCATAGCCACTTCCTTGTCTGTGTGAGCACATACCAGATCCATGTGTATGTGTCTCACCCTTTTTGGATACTCACCCAGTGGATAGCCTGAAGTTTCATTTCCTTAGAGTGATACTATATTTTTTAGACAAATAGCTTATATTTGATCCACAATGTCTAGGAAAAATAATTGAGGTGTGATCCTCCTCTTTTTATTTTTTCTTTTTTTTTTTTCTTTATTTTAGTTATTTACATTGCATGTTTGTGTATCTTGATGCTACATATCATACACCTTGTGCATGTTATTTTGTGCCTAGGTTGGTTTTCCATAGGACCTTGATCTTGGGGGCTTGCACAAGCCTCTTGTTTTTTGTCATCCTATCTTGCTAGCATTGGTACACTTGGACCCCTCTTGATGTGAGTTTTTCTAATTTAGTGTGAGTTTGAAGCAAGTTCCTCCTCTCACTAAAGTAGGGGCTAAATGTGGCAATAGAAAAAGTATCCATTTTTCACCTTTGTTTTAGGAATAATTAATGTTAAAATGAACCTAATTTCACCTTGATCTAGTGTTTTAATGTGTTTTATGCATTCACATTGCTTTTAGGGTCATTTTAAGCTAAACAAACCTAACTTAGCTTTAATTTAGTGTTGTAAAGTGTATTCATTTACACCTTCACATTATGTTTAGGACCCTTGTAAACTAAGTGGATCTAATGGTGCCTTATTTAGGGTGTTGTAAAGTTTATCCTCACACTTTCACACTAATCTAAAACTTCATTAATTAATTGGGCTTATTTATGCTTATTTTGCATCCACAAGCCTTATAAAATGCATCTTTTCGAGATTAATCCTGACAGTTACCAATAAGCAATCATAATTCATGTTTTTTTATATTGTATGGCCTAAATTTAGTGATCTCGGACTCATACACCACCTTGATCATATGATTCCCACCTAATTTTCAAGGCCCCAATATGGATTTCACATCAATCTAAGAATTTCTTGAAAAATGTTTTCCAAGCTTAGCCTAATGGAAGTCATATGCCACAACTGGCATATGAGTCCCATGTGGATTAAACCTAAATTAAATTCAAATTCTTGGTGGGATTTGATTCTCCTAGATATTATTTCATCTTGTACTATTGTAATTTCAAGAAATTTGGCATAAACAAGTATAAATACAAGGTTATTTCACTCATTTTCACCTAAGACATTCAAGAATGAATTCCTAATAGCAAGTTAAGCATTCCAAGAATTCACAAGAGAATTCAATGAAATTCAAGAGAATATTTAAAGCATTCAAAGGTAGATTTATTCATCGTTTGTTGCAGCAATTCAAGATCCATCATCATGTCAAAGTCACCAAGCATCAAGAATGTTGTTGATCTAGTGTTGTGATGTAGCATTCAAGATCTAAGATAAAAGCATTGTTATATCTCTAATCCAAAATCAAGATCTACATTCTACACAACCATTTCATGTTAGATTTTTGATTCACATCTCAAGACATCATTCAAGGTATGATTGTTCATGTTTCATGTTCATATTTCATTATTTCATCACAACGTTTAATTACCTAAATGGGGTTTGACCAAGGCAAACCCATATTTCCTAACAAGTCAACAAGTTTTTATCTCTCTACATATGTGATTGTAGATCTAGGTGTCTTGGATCTTGGAGGATATTTTAAGATTAAATTTCAAGGTTGAGAGAAGTTTTCAAGTTGTCACAAGGTTGTCATATTCATGAAAAGGCATCTCCAGATCTGAATTCAAAGTTTTAGATCTGAAAACAAAGTGTGGAAGGAAGAGTAGAGATGAATGAATCATGCAAAACCTAACTAGATGACCTGGGAAATGAAACTAAAATAAAAATATTAAATTGAAAATAAACAAAGGTGCACCTAGAAGAGTGATTAAGTCAAAAAAAACTCCAAAACCCTAAAAACTTGTTGTTTGATGCCCACTAGGACTCATACGCCAATCTAGGCAATTCAATCCCATACTAGGTTTTTGGTGCCAAAGTTAGAATTTGACTATGTATGGCCTAAATCTTCTAAAACCTGAAAATTTATTGTAATAGGACTCATACACTATAAGTGGCATATCAATATCAATCTTCTTTTTCAGAGGGTCAAGATCTGAATCATGTCTCCAAACTCTGCTCTTCCTTCCACGCTTTGTTTCTATGTTTGAAACCTTCATTTGTAACATGTACATGACTTTTCGTGAAGATGAAAAATTTAAGATAACTTGATGAATTTCTTAAATGTTGCAAATTTTTATTCAAAGGATCTTCAAGCTCCAAGACACCTAGATCTGTAATCACACATGTAGAGAGAGGAAAAACTTGTTGATTGCTAGTAAATGTGGGTTTACCTTGGTCAGATCCCTTTTAGGAAATTAAACCAAATGATGAGATAATGAAATAAGGACATGAAACATGAATAATGATACCTTGAATGATGTCTTGTAAATCAAAAATCTAACATGAAGTGGATATGAGGGATGTAGATCTAGATCTTGAAATAAGTGTACAGAACAATGCTTACTCTTGGAACTTGAATGCAACATCACAACACTAGCTCAAAAACATTCTTGATGCTTTATAACTTTGACATGATGATAGATCTTGAATTTCTGCAATAGTTGATGAAGAAATCTGCCCTTGAATGCTTTAGAAATGCTCTTGTAAACTCTCTTGACACTCTTATAAAGTCTTGGAATGCTTAACTCTTGATAGCTTATTTTAAGATCATGAAGGCTTAGGTGGAATAATGATTTGAGACCTTTTTATATAGGAAATACATCAATTGTACCGTTTATTGGATCCTAAATACTGACATTCATGAAATTTAGACTTAAAACCCTGATTTCCTACTCAAAACCCTAAAAGGGCCCAAATTAGACTCACACACCACTTGTGGCATATAGGTCCCATCTAAATGGAACTCATACACCAAAGGTGGTGTATGGGTCTCACCAAAGATTTTCAAGTGAAGAAAATGTCGGGGAGTTGGAAAATTATATATATTTAATGTCTATGTTAGGATTTCAATTGAAATAAGCCTCACGATGCATAATATAGGGTCTTAAGGGCCTATTAATGATGATATGAATGCCATAAATGAAAGAGAGCCCAAAAAATCAATGTGAAAGTGTAAATAAATACACTTTACAACATTAAAGCAAGAAAAAATTAGGTCAATTTAGCTTAAAAGGGCCCTAAATCCAATGTGAATGTGTAGAACACATTACAACACTAGATCAAGGCAACATTAGGTCCATTTTAATGTTAATCATTCCAAAATTAAATGTGAAAATGTAAACATGAAATTTTTTTAAACTACATTCTGCCCCCACTTTAGTGAGAACATGAATTTGCTTCAAACTCACACTAAAGTAGACATTCAAGAGGGGTCCTTGTGTACTGATGTAGATGAAAAAGGATGAAAAAGATCAAGGGAGGTGGTAAAGACCCTAGGATCTAGGATCCTACATCAAACTAACAGAAGCACAAAAGGACATGCATAAGGTGTATGGTATGTAGCATCAAGATACACAATATGCAATGTCAAAGACATAAAGAGAAAAGGAAAAAAAAAAAAAGAGATGGATCAAGCCTCGACCATTTTTCCAACGCGATGTAGATCAGGTCTAATGTGTTTATTTGAAAAATGGCATGCTCACTTTGAGGAAATGAAATGTGAGGTTGTCCATTGGGTGAGTATTTTAGTCACTGGAAATGGATGCTCCCCATCTTTGAGGCATAAACACGAGGATATGGTTCCTATTTTAAACTTTCTACACTCAAAGAAACCTTAGAGATCTCAATCCAATAAAGAATGGAGGGAGAGATCTAACAATAAGGTATCTTAGGATATGATTTTAGATTATAAGAGGGGTTCACCACCAAGTCTAAACTTGGAAAAGACAATGACATGCAAGATGAAATTTAAAACCTAGTTTGATGCAAAATTGAACAAAATGACTTGAAAATGAAAGAAGAATAAAATAGAAAGCTACAAAATAGAATGTGTGCACCTAGAAATATGTTCAAGACTAGTAAAAACTTTGAAATTCTAGAAAATCTAATTTTCTAGCCTAGTGGGACTCATTTGCCATTCTGGGTAAATCGGTCCTAGATCTAGATTTCTATGCAGGAGCATGTTTCAACCAAATGGGTATCCCAATTTGCAAAGATCTTTGAAAAACACATATATTGGAACTCATTCACCACAACTAGGGGATCAGTCTTGTTTTTTCGTGAAGTGTCCCAAAGCAGAATCATGAACTGAAACTTTGCAAGCCTTTGATGATGGATAAAACAAGAACTTTCCCATTGATTTCATTCAAATTGGATGGATAGTTTTCCCTATATATTAGTTTCCATGATAATTGACAACTTTTCATGACAACTTTGACAACATTTGCAACATTATCATTTTTGTGCTTTTGAAGGCTTCAAATCCACTTTTCTTCAACCTACAAACCTACAATCACACATTAAAGAGGGGAAAACTTGTTGATTATTAGGGAATAGGGGTTTTCCTTGGTCAAACCCCTTGTAGGTAATTAAACCAAATGATGAGATAATGAAAGATGAACATGAAACATGAAACATGAAAAATGATACCTTGATGAATGCCTTGTAAATATGCAACTCAACATAGAATAGCCATGAAGGATGTAGATCTTGATCTTGACAATAGGAGTTGAACAATGCTTGATCTTGTATCTTCAATGCTACATCACAATAATTGCTTGATAACATGCTTGATGCTTGATATGCTTCACATGATGATGGATCTTGAATGGCTGTGACAATTGATGAAGAATTATACCCTTGAATGCTCTTGAAGATGTGTGAATGCACTTGTAAACTAAAACTTTCTATAAGGATGAATACTTGAATGCTTGGGGGGGGATGAGAGAAAGAACCTTGTATTTATACTCAATTATGCATGAATTCTCAAAATTACAACACTACAAGCCAACATAAAATCTAGGAGAATAAAATCCAATCAAAAATTTAATTTAATTTTGATTTTGGGGGACACGGGACTTATTCACCCAAGATGGCAAATGAGTCCCATCTGGCATAATGTATGTGACCAAAAATCAAAAGTGCTTAGAAAGGTGTAAAAATAGGTTTGGAACCCAAAAATCTAGGTGGGAATCATTCACCTAAGATGGCGAATGAGTCCCAAATCATTAAATTTGGGCCACAAAAGCTAGAAACACTAGAATTATGATTGGTTATTGATTGGTGTTGGGATTATCCCTAGAACTATGCAATAAATGAGGCTTGTGGATGTAAAATAGGGCCAATTAAAGCATAAGAGAGACCAATTATTAATGAAAATCCTAGAGAAATGTGAAAGTGTGTTACAACGCTACAACACTCTAAATAAGGGGGTGATCCCACAATAATGGTTTACAATTTTTGGCCAAACTAGACACTGAAATTATTATTTTTAAATAAAATCTTCACATTCAGGCACCTATAGCGGCTAAACCGTGAGGAATTTGAAGATGATCCAAACTAGAGTCTCATCAAATTTTGTCTGTAGATTCTAAGAATTTTTTTTTAAAAAAAATTGGAATCAAATTACACTTCTTTTTCCATCTCCCACAAAAACTGGTTTTTTTCAGAAAACAACATTTTTTAAAAGTGACGCTCACCGTATAAAACATAATTTTTTTTGTATGAAGGATAAAATTCTATTTTTTTTGAATTTAGATTTGTAACTATGATATATAGCACTTTCATTTGGTCTCATAGTTTTTTATTGAATATTTTTTCCTTAATCAAGTTTTGAAATCAAACCAATTGCAATTCAGACATAGGCGGACTATATACAACATAAATTTTTCTGTATATATCAAAATTCAATTTTTTATTTTTTTTAATGGATCAAGAACATCAATACCCAGCATGGACATATTTTTAAAATTTTTATTTTGATAATTTTCAATTTTTCCGCATGTGCAAAACAAAGAGCTTAATTTTTGGTGGAAAACCTATGTTTAATAAAACCAAAACATATTAAAATTATATTCATTGGATAGCTCGTTCTGAGGACTACCATCTTCCAGCCGGGTCTATCAAGTCTCCTCCATTTTCATCCTCAACCCACGCTTCGAAGGGAAAAAATCTAGAAGTTTTTTGTGAGAGAGGGTGGGATGATGGGAAAAGGGGGGTTCGAGTGAACCTAAACGGTTCGATCGAACCCACAGGGGTTCAATCAAAACTTGGTTCGGTCAAACCATGGTTCGAGTGAACCTTCTTCCACAATGGAAAATACATTTTTCCACATTCAAAGGGGTTCAATCGAACCTTGGTTCAAATCAACCCCTTTTGGGTTCGCTCAAACCTTGATTTCGTTAGAACCCCTCAAAAAAAAAAAATTTTGAGTGGGGGAATTTTTCGGAAGTTTTCCTTCCTCATTCAAATTTTAAACCACTTTTGTGGGTTCACCCAAGGAAATATTAATGTTAATCATGATTATTACTCTTAGCTATTTGATAGAACCCTATAAAAGTGTGAAAGTGTGTTACAACACTTCATAACACTTTTGCAAGGTACCATTAAAATACCTTAGTTCACAAGGGACCAAGACCTAATGTGAATGTGTTATCCACATTAAAGCATCAAATCAAGTAAATATTAAGCCAAAATCACAAGGAGGGCCTAGCCAAACTAGAAAAGTAGAAGGGTTAATTTTTCGGAGGTCACAAGTATTAAAAGGGTGGCTATGGGAAAGTCACACCTAAGCTTGAATTCCCATTCAACCAGACCAAACCTATACCTAATGATTACTTTGATAAGGAACCACACAACAATGAACTCCTTAGCTGGAAAGGAAGAAGTTTGTTTAGAAGATTTACAGATAGGGAGAGTGCTTCTAAGAAATCATTAGATCATCTTCCAACATATTGAAATCTTGTTCAGAGAAAGAATCCATATGACCATGCAAAATTATGAAAATGGATCTAACATTCACGTCAGGTTCACCAAAATGTGATATAAGAGGGATTCACTACACGTGGGTCCCTTTATTCTCAAGAGATCACAAGGGAAAAAAAATCCCTTATACACCTCAAACTAGACGAATCAATAAAACTATGAAGAGAAGTGAGAAAGTAATCTCAGGCCATGAAAGAGCAAGACTTCGAGATTTCTATCCCCAGCTAAGGAGCCCTTGGCCAAAAGATGTCAGCGCAATTTCAAGATGCCAAAGCAGCGTGATGTCATCCACAAGATGTGATGGTATCCTAAGCTACAAGGAACTCAAGAGCTTAGTTGGATGAGACTGGATCTTACTTTTTGAATCAAGTCAAAAAGAGTGGAGGATCAAATACTCGACAGAAAGCCAGAGATTAAAGGGGAATACAAGAGAACTTTGATCAAGATTACCTTCATGCATCTGAATCTTTACTCCAAGTGTCCCTTCGTAACCTACACACAAAAGATCAAGGGGAAAAGGTTGGGGTTGTATAGGGGCCTACCTCATTCAAATCCCTATTTTGGTGATCCCACCTCCATGAACAACCAGGTTTAGAAAAGAGTCTAAAGTAAATAAACAAAGTGTGTGGTGAAAAAAAAATCCACTTCAGAGTAGAGCTCATACCATAAAGTAGTAAATGAACTAATAGGAAGGAGTGATAGGGAGAGAGAGTGTTACCCATGGGTCAAGACCCTCTTTCAAATCACACAGGCACACCGCAATGTGCTTGCTTGAGAGTTGGTAGCTGTTGGAGAGCTAGTAGCTACTAGAGGGACCTTAGTTTGGCATGGCCTCACCAATAAAAGTGCTGCTATTCAAGGATAGAGCTTACCCAATACTAGAACAAGTGGTGACAATGCTTGAATTGAAGACTTCCAACCCCAAAATGAGGGCCCAAAGGGGGTTTTAATGCATGCAAGCGTGACACAAAGCCGTTTCACTCAAGACCTAACCACTGGGACACGTGTCACAAGGCTCGAGACTCTAGATTCGTCATTTTGGACTCAGAAAAACTACCAAGATGCTAGTGCATTGCACAAATGTCCACACGACGTGCAAGTGTTTAAGGCCTACATTTTCAAGAAATTCCCTATTAGGATTTTATCGTTTCACCATGTGTCTGCATGGAGTCAGAAACATGAAATTCTGTCTCATGGGATTTTGTTATTAATGCTTCTAAGGTGTCATAAATGCTAAGAAAGATCTGAAAATGTGGAATTACCCCTAGGTGCAATTCTATGACATTACATTTTTCCTCCACTTTAGTGGGCTCGATTTTGGAAAAAATCAACCTCACTAAAGTTGATAAGAAAAATTTCACTTGAATTCTAAATTTTAAGGAAATGCATGTCAGAAAGAGGGACCACAGAGGTCACCGAGGTCAAGCCAATCAGGACCGAGGCTGCCCCTAGCTCCTGATCTCAACAATCATCCATGCAATGCTCGTGATTTTTTTTTCAAAAATGTATACTAAAAAACTAAAATTTTGAGTCAGTTTCAAAAAATCGGAGGAAACTACCATGGAGAGAAGAATGATCAAGAAAAAAGTGGTCAATTCAGAGGAAAAATATGATCAAGAGGTGACTATATGCCCCCTCCTGATTTTTCCCCTAGCATTGTCAAGTAAAGTCGGGAGAAACTGGGGGGCCACAAGCTCTACGAAAAATAGGCCCTGAAGGCCTATATATACCTAGGTGGGCCCTCAAAAAGGTCATTTTCATGATTCACCGTGAGAAAATTGTTTACTTTTGTGAGAGAAAAGTCAAAAAAATGTTGAACAGGAGAGAGTACAAGGTGTCGAGGCTAGAGCAGGTATGTGAGGACATCGCCACATGTCACGAGGCTAACCAGGTAGAAGTCTTAGTCTCGATCTTTGTTCATTTTAGCTCATTTTTTAGATTTTTTCATGCATCGAGGTGCGTAGGCATTCGAAATGTGCGCCCATGTCCCTTTCTATTCTATCATCTAATACATGTGCCAGAGTCTCAAATTTGTATTGTCATCCCAAGGATGCATTGGTGTCCTTTGGGAAACCATGGTGGTTTGGAATGCAGGCACACTGTGCAAACATCTACGTGGTGCATAGATGTCCTTTTTATATGCTTGCTTAGCATGATCATGTTTTTGACTTAGAGCTTTTTTACCTTTTGTAGGAGTATTTGGAGATCTAGGATCATCCTAAAAGAAAAGCATTCTACCTCATCCACGATTAGAGGGATTGCCTATCATAGGATGAGGTGACACACTTGGAGCGGGTCGGTCTCTGACAAGTATTTACTATGCTAGAGATGCAATACCATGATGGGATGCTCATTACTCTGATGGAGTGGTGGGATATGACTACGTCATATTTCCATCTACCATGTGGAGAGATGACCACCACTCTTGAGGACATCTATCAGATCCTCAGGCTCCCCATCCGCGAATGGCAAGTGGCCCTAGATGACACCTAATCAGCGTGGGAGTGTAGTGAGGGTGTTTAGTATTACACAGGGTGGACTGACGGGGGTGAGGGCACTGGTCATATCTACACTCACTGGTATGACCGAGCGAGGAGTAAAGCATTGTTGCTATGCTAGGTGATGGTAGTGATGATTTATTTTTGGATTACCATAGACAGGTGAGGCTCACATCTGCATGGGGGCCTCGTCCTGATTATCAGAGAGATGGTTGAGCATAGGACTATTTTTTCTTGGGGTTGTAGCATGCTGACACACCTCTACAAGGAGCTTGGATGGTACATTCATTTTGAGTATTTTAGTCTTACTATGTATGCACTTTTGTAGGTGTGGTCATTCACCCACATCATGTGCACCTGACCAGTTAGTTTTCCCTAGGAACGGTCATATCAGATCCCAATGGCCTACTAGTATGACATGACAGGTCAGTTGTGTTTCGGGGATTTGCAATTTTGGAGGCTACAGTTTGACACTATCATCATGGGAGAGGTTTGTTGGAGACCCTACCGCTATTTTAGGTGGGTTGATGATAGAAGGTTCCTTAGGAACCTACAGCGGGACCATTTTCTAGTGAGTCACTGCAACTACATTATTATTCTATATTACTGGAGTCGAGACATGCGGCACCATGGTTGTGTATAGACTATACCTCCTGACATGCCCACATACACCAAGGCACACCGTAGTGTAGTGAGGGTAGGTGATCACCCTCGCCCCTCTATTACAAACATCATCTTTTTAGACAATGATGAGCCTGATCATGATCTACTGACCATGGCAATGGTGGATAATGTTAGGGTGGCAGATGATTATATGTGATGGTGGGAGATGCATCATCTTGCTTTAGTTTTCAATGAGGGTTCCCTGAGAGTGAACCCTCACCCACAAAAGGATGAGCCCCACGAGCCTCCATAGGATAGGAGGAGAGGCTGCCAACAAAGTGGTGCAGAGGAGGAGGAGGAGGATCCATCGCAAGAGGAGGAGACGATGCCTATGAGGCCACAAGGGTGGAGGAGATCAGCTCCCCCCAGCTACCCCTATTTCATCAGTGCCACCAGTCTCCACCATCCTGGCACCAGCAGCACTAGCATCGCCCAAATTGGCCACCGATACTAATGGTCCAGGCCCCAACATTGATCCACACCCTAATCCCACATGGTAGCTAGGGGATCTAGGTATACACAATGCATTATTGTTATTTTCATTATTTCCATATTTTTGTTTATGCTTATATACATACACATGCCATATGGTACTGATCCCTATCTCTTTCTTTGTGATTGCAGAGGGTCGACAAGGATGGATTGGGCTTATAGCTCAATGTATTTCAGAGGTGGTCTCTACTATGTCGATCTAGGGGACAGTCCTAAAGGCTTACCGACCTATTTCAATGGGGAGGCATTCCCCTACTTTTGATCTGGTAGAACATCTATGGACTACATATGAGGAGTGGAGCACAGAGGTGGTGCAGCTAACTGCAGAGCTAAAAAATACCATGGGACAATGGGATCAACTATCAAGGGAGTTCTGGATGATGCTCATTGAGCGAGATGCAATAGTCAGGAAGGGTGATGCCACTGAGGCAACACGTGACACTCTTCAGAGCCACATCAATGAGCTGGATGCATAACCGATAGTTGTGTTCCTAACAGATGTTCAATGGCTATAGTAGGAGCTCATCAAGGAAAAGATGGACATTTTGTCACTATAGGGGGGGCTCAGAGGGATATAGGAAGGTCTATATGCATCATGTTCACAATGATCCCAGTCGCAGACCACCATGCAACCTCATCCCAAAGCACTAGAGCAGCCACAAGAGCCAGAGGGCTCAAGGAGCCACATGCCATGGGGATAGGACCCCCTTTTTTATATATCATTTTTGTAGCCAAATGTAGATATACATACATACTTGTAGATCTTTTGTATAGACACATATTGAGAAGCCACTCATGTTTTTTATAGCAGTGGCCCAATACATGTACGATATTTGAGTCATACATTGGACATATATATACATCAGTTTTAGTATCATGGCTTTGTTAATGTGTATGTTTTCCATTTTATGTATGCTCATGCTATAGATGTTATTTTCTTATATGGATATATACTTTCATTAGATGCTAATCATGATTTAATTAAACATGTTTTTTACATGTTAATTGAATGTTATGATGATCTAGTGATGTGATGTGATGTATGGATATTTAGCATAGTCAGACACACATATGTATGTTTTTATTACATGCACACACACATGGTCATGTCATAAACACTAAAATTTTCATGATGTGAAAATGAGTAAATGTTAATATATGTAGTATTACTACCCTTTAGGGAGAACGCCACATACATGGTACATTAGAACACTATGGATAATATCGACGAAGATGCATCACATTAATAGGTTCTTTTAAAGATGTTCCATCCATAGACGATATTTCATAGGCACCAGCCAAACCATATACAAAAACCACGATGTAAGGACCTAAGTAGTTAGGACTAAATTTTCCTTTTTGATTAGGTGGCACGTTTACATTCTGCTAATTTTTGTATAGAACCAGGTCTCCTAGTTTGAAAGTTATAGGTAGCACACCCTAATTATATTGTCTTGATAAAGACCGTTGATAATATTTAAGATGATCAAGGGCTTGTAAATGACGCTCGTCAAGCATCTCTAGCTAATTCAAATGGTTAACTCGATAGGTTTCATCATCAATCAACCCTCTCAGGGAAACCTGCAAAGATGGGATTTCCAACTCCAATGACATGATAGATTTTGCATCATACACGAGGTTACAGGGCATCATTCTCAGCACCGTATGAACACTCGTTCGATAAGCCCACAAAGTATATGCCAGCTGGATATGCCAATCTTTGCATTGTTTATTAATTGTTTTACGAGGAATGAGTTCAAGTTTTTTGTTAGAATATTATGCTTGGCCATTGGATTGCGGATAATACAGTGTAGAAAATCTATGTTGAATACAAAATTTCTCCAAGAACTACTTTACTTCTTTATTTTTAAATGGCTTAACATTATTTGAAACAAGCATAGCAGGCAACCCAAAATGAGAAATGATGTTATTCAAGAGGAAGCTATAGATTTTTTCAACATTTGTAGATCAGAGCAGAATAGATTTGACGCATTTTGTGAAATAATTTGTAATGGTAATGATAAAGATATGTACTATGGAAGAAGGAGGAGATATTTTTCCAATAATATCCAACCCCCATTTTGTAAAAGGACAAGGAGAAGTTTGATTTTGCAAATCCTAAGTAGGAGCATGGATAAGGCGGCTATGTTGTTGACACTAAAGGCACTTATTAACAAAGCTGAAGTATCCACCCCTAGATCCTGCATGGGCTTCTTTAAGGGTAAGGGGTATTTCTACTTTATTGAGGCATCTTAAAAACAATTTGTTATAGCCTTTTCAGTAAAGAACGTCTGATAAGATGACATAACGTGCCAAAATATTTTGCATACGAGTACAATCGCTTTTCATTGTGTCATCGGGTTAGCTTTCAGTCTTCAAATAGTTATAGATATTAGAGAACCACTCTCCCGAGTTTTCCTAAAAATAGACTAGAGACTCAGGCTCGGGATGATTGGGAACCATTGGGGTTCACGCGAATTGAACCACAAAGTGATATTCCTTCATATCCTCCTTTGAAGGTACCAAGGAAATAGTGCTTGCCATGGCAGCCACATGTCTATTTTCTCTCCTAGGGATACTATTTATCATGAAAGAGGAAAGTTGATTAAGCAAAGACAAAGTAAGGTCTCGATATCGAGACAACTTATTTTGTTTAGCTTGATTATTTCTAATGATTTGATTCACAATAAGTTTAGATTCACCTATTATAAGAAGATGTTTAATCTTCAATGCAATCATGAAACATAAGTCGACAATAAGAGCTTTGTACTCTATGATATTATTAGTGTAAGGAAAATCTAATCAAAAGGATAGGGGGACCAGTTTTCCTTTGGGAGATATCAAAACCACACCTACTCCATAATCAATCTGACACCTCGATCCATCGAAGTACATCTTCCATTCGACGCCATAGTTGATTGTGAAGATAATATCATCAAGGAATAGGTCCAACCTAGGGAAGGATCGAGATGAGGGAGTGTTTTCCAATTGATCAACAACCTCTTGTCCTTTCATTGATTTCTGAGTGATAAATTTTATATCAAACTCAAAAAGCAACATCACCCACTTTGCTAATCTCTCAGCAAGGTCAGCACTAGAGAAAAAATGTTTCAAAATATTTTTTTTTACTATGACGTGAGTTTTAGCATGGAGGAGATAGTGCCTCAACTTCTGTGTAGTGAATACAAGAGCTAGGAATTGCTTCTCCATGGATGAATAATGGGTTTCATAATCTACGAGGATGTGGCTAATGTAGTAGACCACTCTCTCTTCCTATATCATCATACTGAGGTAGCAGAAATGCCAAAGCATATGGTGACATAGAAAGGTAAATCGGGAAGGGTCTATCTTGCATAGCCAACATTAATATAGGAGGATTGGTCAAATAGGCTTTGATGGATTCAAAACCTCTTTGACATTCTTCATCCCATATGAAGTGAACATCCTTCTTCAGTAGATGAGTGAAAGGAAGGGTATGGTCAGCCAAATGAGATATGAATATATGAATTGCCTATATCTTTCCCAATAAGCATTGTAACTTGGTGATGTTCCTTGTTGGAGACATGTTAACAATAGCATCAATCTTATTCATGTCTACTTCGATTCCACGATAAGAGACTATAAACCCAAGAATCTCTCTAGTGTCTACGCCAAAGACACACTTATGGGGATTGAGTCTCATCTTTTAGAGTCAAAGCCTTTCAAAGATAAGACAAAGATTCTTCACATGATCTTGACAATTTACAAATTTCGTTAAGATTTCATCATCATAATGTTCTAATATTTTATGAATGAAGTCATGGAATATCAGGGTCATCACTTGTTGGTAAATTTCTCTTGCATTCTTCAAACCAAAGGGCATGACCACATAGCAGAAAGTTCCCCAAGGGTAGTGAAGGATATCTTATACTGATTGTCTAGGTTAATACGGATCTGATTATAACCTGAGAAGCCATCCATAAAAGATAACAATGCATGGCCTATGATCAAGTCTACAATCATATCTATATTAGGTAACAAAAAATAATCCTTAAGAGAAGCCTTGTTAAGATCTCGAAATTCAATGCATATACAAATACAACCATCAGGTTTTCTAACAGAAACTATATTTGAAATCCAAGGAGAGTAGTCAATAGGATGGATAAAGCCTACTTTCAACAACTTCTTTATCTCATTCTTAACCATTACGACTACCCTAGGATTGATCTTTAAAATTTTCTACTTAACGGGCTTGGCATTGGAAAATAGAATGATATTATGGACCTTTATGGATTCATCAATACCAGGCATATCCTCATACGTCCAGGCGAAGATATCAGGGAAAGCATGCAAGAGGGCAGAGTGTTCATCTACTTCCTTGGAAGAGAGGCACTTCCCAATCTTGATTACCCTTTCTGAAGATTTAGTATCCAAGGGAACTTGGACAGTATCTCCTTTAAGGAGAGAGTTGCGGTCCTCAGGATGAGATATCGAAACATCATCGCTGACGTTAGATAGAGGATCTTCCTCATCAATGCTTAGACCAGATTCTCCAAATTATACTTTTTTATGTAAGCGATATGAGAATCATTTCTTGTGATGATAAGGAGGTAATAGGGAGTAAGTACCTAGAAACTCCCATAATACTACATCTGAAGAAAAGACATCTATGGGAAATTTATTGGCTTGTCCCCTTTCTTCTATCAGCTCAGGATGAACCAAGTTTAACTGCTCAATCGAAATCATATTAACTCTCCACCAAGGTTTATTTCTAGATTGTTCAACAAGGCATCCCAAACCCAGATAGAGTTGTCGTCACTCAAGATGGATGGGCACTTGTATTCCTTTCTCGATACGTCCTAAGCCTTTTTGGCCAAATCCATATTGAGAAGCAAGTTCGTAACCAAACCCATAGCGAGCTTGTAGATTTTTGGGAGGGGCCGGCTCTAGATAGAGCATCTTGTTCCACTAATGGATGTTGAAAGTTTATATAGGAGAGGTCACACTTCCCTTACTCAGTTCAGAAACATTAACCTCCTTTATAGGAGCAAAGTCACTCTCCAAGGGAGGAGTGGTCTCCTAAATAGGATCACACTTCTCTTCCTCAATGGGAGGGTCACTTGTCCTCTTGTTTGTAGAACTTGCAAATTCTATACTAGAGGGGTTTGACTTATACTCCTCTATGAATAATTCAGATAAGTTCAATGAACCCCAATCATCTCCTAAGAGAGCATTCGATTCAGGGGATTAAGGAGAGGATGGGGGAGATTCACAATCTTCCTTTTTAGGCGGTTTGTCTTGGTTGATACTTGATCAAGGGACAACTTCCATAGAGGGTATCAAAAAGGAACATGCCATAGAATCAGTAATTAAGAAGGGGATGCAATTATTGAGGCCACATTACAGCCAACAACGGCTAGTAAGAAAATATGCATAGCCTCTAGATCTACTTTAACCATAACCACCCGATTGTTACAACAAACTTTAATGAACAATGTAGGGTACAAGTTACTACACCCATATCATGAACCCAAGGTCTTCCTAAAAGAAGATTGTAAGGTAATGGGTTGGGCATCACATAGACCAACATAGGCAAGGTGATGGTGCCTAACTACAAAGGTAGCATCATCATACCTAGGGCTTGGCTCCCAATGTTATCGAACCCACAAATATACAAAGAGGAAGATGCTAAAGGGGATAAATCGAATTTAATTTTAGGTAGTAGATCTATACCGCAAATGTTGAGAGCTAAGCCAATGTCAATGAGGGTAAATCTAATACCAATGTTGTTAATGTTTACTATAATCATCAAAGGTTTTGCTTGTTTATGCACATCCAAAGGTGGGAGTTCTTGAGGGTGGAATGTAATATTTGACGAATCCACTTGAATATGTGCCATCAACACATCAACATATGTGGGCCTAGTAGAGGTAGGCAAGAGAATCTTTTGTAAGGCTTCCTACAACATCTTTTCATAAACCAGAGCGGTTTGAAGCAAGTCCCAAAGCGAGACCTTAGCTGGACTAACATAGAGTTGCTTGACAAGATCGTAATCACCTTGTGCTTTGATTGTGGGCTTAGGAGCTAGAGGAAGGTCAAGCTGAGATGGAGGTAAATAAGTATGAGTTCAATCTGGTTGCAATGTAGGAACAATAGTTATTTGTTCTAAGTTTTTTTTGTTTCTCCTTGTAGGGTACATATGTCCGAGAACATTATAAGAAGTAGAGTCGGTAGCTTTCACAAATCTTGAATATAAGTTCAATGGATTGCTATGACATGAAATACCATAGATGGAATAGTCCTCTCTAGGGAATGGCTTAGTTGGGGTTACATAAATGACGGTTTTCTTAGGGCTTGGAGGAGCCACAAAAAATACTACCACATTTACCGACTCCTCAACTAGAAAGGAAGAAGTTTATTTAGAAGATTTGTAGATAGGGGAGAGTGCTTCTAATAAATCATCTAGAGCATCTTCCAACATATCAAAATCTTGTTCATAACAAGAATCCATACAACCATGTGACATTATGAAAATGGATCTGAGGTTCATGTCAGGTTCACCAAAATGTGATATAAGAGGGATTCACTACACACGGTTCCCTTTATTCTCAAGAGATCGCTAGGGAATGAACTACCCTTATACTCCTCAAACTAGACGAATCGATAAAAATGTGAAGAGAAGTGAGAAAGTAATTTTAGGCCCCGAAAGAGCAAGACTTCAAGATTTCTATCCTCGACCAAAAGACATCAGTGCAGTTTCAGGATGCCAATGCAGTGTGCTATCATCCACAAGATGCACTGGCATCCTAAGCCATGAAGAACTTAGGAGATCAGGAGATTAGGCGAATCAGACTGAATCTTACTTCTCCACTCAGGTCAAAAAGAGTGAAGGATCAAATAATCAACAAAAATCCAAAGATTAAAGGGGAATAAAAGAGAACTTGAAACAAGATTACCTTCGTGCATCTAAATCTTTACTCCAAGCACCCCTTAGTAACCTTCACAAAAAATCCTACACCACAAAGTAGTAAATGAACTAGTAGGAAGGAGAGATATGGAGAGAGAGTGTTACCCATGGGTCAAAAACCTCTTTGGGAGCACATAGGCACACTGCAATGTGCTTGCTTGAGAGCTGGTAGCTACTGGAGGGACCTTAGTCTAGCATGGCATTTCTAGTAAAGGTGTTGCTATTCAAGGATAGAGCTTACCCAAGGCTAGAGCAAGTGGGACAATGTTTGAATTAAATAATTCCAACCCCAAAATGAGGTCCAAAAAGAGGTTTTAATGCATGCAAGGGTGACATAGAGCTATTTCACTCAAGACCTAACCATGAGGACACATGTCACAAGGCTCAGAGCTTTAGATTCATCGTTTCAAACTCAAAAAATCCACCAAGATGCTAGCACACCGCGTGGATGTTTGTGCACCGCGCAGGCATTTGAGGCTTACGTTTTCAGGAAACGCCCTATCAGGCTTCTGTCATTTCACCATGTGTCCGCATGGAGTCAAAATCATGAAATTCTATCTCATTGGATTTTTTCATTGATGCTTCTAAGGTGTCATAAATGCTAGGAAAGATGCAAAAATATGGAATTTCCTAGGTGCAATTTTGTGACATTACATCTTTGAAGTAGAAGAAGACATTAGAGCTTATTCAGAAAGCCCTATGCCAAGTCATATGTTTCCAATAAGCTATGTAATGAAAAGGGAAGGGTTGGCCCTAAAAATGTATAACTCAGTACATCACATGTGATCCAACTTAAGGCATGTCATCCACATCCCAAGATTTCTCTTATATGAAAGGTGGTCAACTAGCTAAAAGAGACAATGATAGGTGACATGCGAGGACAATGCTACCTAACCCCTTTCCCCCACTTAGTGCAAGAATGAGCCCAAATGATTGATGAGAAACATGCTAAATTGAAAATTAGTATCAATTAGAGGAATTGGGTGCCTCAACATAAGGAGGATCACCACACTCCTTAAGATGTTGGAATTTATTACTCAAAGCCTTACATTCATTAGTACAATGATCATGAGCTCTATGATATACACAAAATGAACTCTTGTAATAAAATTTATTTTATGTTCTTGGAGGAAGAAATGTGAAAGGATCTTGGAGGAATCTCGACAAGATACCCTCTTGATTAATGGTAGAAGATGATCCTTTATTTTGTGACAAATATATCTCTTTCTTAGTATAAGATGTCATACTTACGCAAGGATCTCTAGATTGTGAGATTTTCTTTTTTGCTTTATAGGAGTGTAAAATCTATTTAATTTGAATCATAAGTGTTTAATGTGATGAAATTAATTTTAAGTGAGGACTTCTCTATTTCTTTCAAAAGATAAAAATAAAGACCACTAGTGTTTAGAAATTCAAGATGCACTACTGTTAAAGTCGGCTTAGAAGAATCTTTCATAAGAATGTTGATATTGAGTGAAGACTTGTTTGTTTCTTTTGAGGGACAATAACCACGACCACTAGTATTTTCTTGCATGTGAGGCTCTATAGGGACATAGATTCCTTGTTCTTTAGCACCTGTAGTGTAGTAAAATGCATACGCTTGTATTTTCACACTTGTTTGGGTCTGCCTTGCTTTATTTATCCTCATTTATGGCTTAATTGGTCTTATTTTGTGTTCACAAGCCCTATGAATTACATATTTTTTTGGCTAATCCCGAC